>PVIH01004990.1:0-65206 GCA_004025045.1 Sigmodon hispidus | reverse complement strand
TAAAGTGTACATTAAAGACTCTATCTATGGATACTTTGTTGATTGTTGCAATAGTTTTATGGCTTAACAATACTCCCTCCATTTATATGTGGGGTTTCTTAGTATCTAAGAAATGTACATCCTTGGATTCAAATTCAGGCCTATTTAAGTTTAGAACCAATATAGTCACTTAACAGGAAACGCAGAAGCAAAGTCAAGATCCTTACATTTACCCTAAGGTACATACATAAACAATGGGCATCTGATGAAATTCACAGTGGGTCTGCATCCAGGCTCTAAGGAAGCCTCTGCATGTGCAGGCAGGTTATGGAGAAGGGGACTTATTTTTACTGTGGAAAAACACATATCCGCACTTTTCTGGTCTTGCCACTAGGTGGCTCCATGACCAGGCAAGTCAAATAACTCAGCATCCCGAGTGTCCAGTCTCAATACACAGAACTATTATGTTTTTTCTAGGTAGTAAGAGCATGCAGGAACGCAGAAATGTCTGTGATATTATTAAGAAGACATGTGAAAAAAGAAAATATTTAAAGAGATAAATTGTTTTAGGAAGTTTGGCCTTACACCTGAATGTGGCAAGGGAACTCGGACATATAATAACAAAAGACATATTCTGTTACTTTGGGGGGTGGAGGAGGCTGACGGCCTTTTTCACTATGATGAATAAAGATAACGACAGCTTCCTGGAGAAAAACAACGAAGTGACTTTTTGTTTTGAGATTCATTAATCAGACAATAGCCAACTTCTATGAAATATGGAATCTGGTCAAAAAGGCTGATCCCAAAAATCAGCCTATTTCTCATGACCACAAGACTCAGGAAAAGCAGTTCCAAACAAGCCTCAACCCAAAAAAACAACATATTGCCATCCTGGAAAAAAAATCTAACTGTGCTGAAAAAACAACAACATATGGCTGGGTGGAGTGTGAGGAAAGAATATAGTTATCACATCTGAACATTCCCTTTACAGACTTGAGGAAAAAGGAAAATTTCTAGGAGAGAATGTGGAACAGTCTCAAAGCATCTCTTTTGAAAGGACAATTGAGGATGAATAAAGCAAAGTAGGTTTTGTTCCAGGTTAGATACGGCTGAGTACCAGAAATTAAATTTCACCTTTGACCCAAGAATATGCTGAAAAGAATAAAAGCAGACAAAAGCTGAAAATTCTGGTTTCATTCTGTGCTTTTAACTAGAGCACCATTGTTAAGATTAAAACAGAGGGAGGAATGGAATGTTCTTGAACATGCCTACTCACAACACCAAAGCCACAAAGCACTGATAATAACACTGGGGTGCCATCATTATGTACCTAGAATCTGGGTTTCTTTGAACAAAACAGAATCAACTTCAAGCACAATTCTCTGTTGGGCATCTCAGTAATGTGACTGTTTCATAATGCAAGGTGAAGTCACATAGCAAGGCTAAAGGAGTGATAGAAAACACATTTTCAAACTTTGGGGGTTTTGCTATTTGTCCACACCTAGAATGTTTACCCATCAGTTGCACAAACCAAAAATGGCCTCTGTATCACAGTCCCATCAGTAGATTGTTATCTATGAGAACCATTGATTCTTCCAGTAGAAACTATGGAGAAAGCCTTCTATACTGTGACAAGGAAGATTCTGATCTTCCAATGAGCTCCTAGGCTAAGAAGGAGTTTTACAGGCAAAGTGTTCTGATAGGCTACCCTAAAATGTTTGATTCTGGATAACAGTTATTTCTGGAAATGTTTGATATTCAATGGAGACAGAGAGAGACTTTGTCTGAACTCAGCTTTTTGCCTAAAGGCAGAGGCTGTTGAGAGAGGAAAGACCATGTCTTAGCATAGGTGAGGGCTATCGGGCATTTCACAATTTTAATAATATCATACCTTCCTGTGGGACTATCCTCTTGTATATTGTAAATATTTGTCACTCCTATTGGTTTAATAAAATGCTGATTGGTCAAATAGCTAGACAGGAGAATTCCAGGAAACAGAAGGGCAGAGATGCCATCAAGATGCAGAGGAAGGATTTTTTTTTTCCCATGGACAAATTCAGCACCTTGGAGATCTAGTGCTGGTTTTAGTACTTTTGAGTCTTTGTGATTCACCATGTGGTTGCTAGAAATTGAAATCATTACGACTGGATGAGCGGCCAGTGCTCTTAACCTCTGAGCCATCTCTCCACCCTGGCAGGAAGGAAGGTCGATTAGGTTGAGCTCATAGTTCAGGGGATTTCAGTCCATCACAAGATGGCATGCAAGAGGAGCAGCCCCATCAGTGGTGGGAGGTCTTCACCAGGCAGTAAACTGGGAAACAAAAAAGAGCCTGGACCAAGGACATGGCTGACTCCTTCAAAGGCCCGTTCCTCATGACCCATCTCCATCAGCTAGGCCTTACTGTTGAAGGTTCCATAGCCTTCTAAAAAAGTACTATAAGCTGGAGTATAATCATTAAAGAAGGAATTGGGGAGGGGGTTCAGATTTTTCTCCCATTGGAAGGAACATAGCTAGGGAATTTTGGGCCAACAGCAACAACAAAAACTGGAAGTACCAAGTATAGTAGCTTCATTTCTGGCTGCATTTTGAGGACGTTAGGGAGCTTAAACGGCCTTGAACCTCCAGCCTTGCCACACACAGCAGTCTTTCTCCAGGTCTGGCTTCCTTTATTGAGTGGAGACTTCCACAGACAGTGTCCCATGTTCCAAGTGTCTACCATATCCCACACTGTCCATAATAGCTTAGGCTTTACATTTACAACTTCGCAGGCATCCCTGAGAAGTATTTGATCCCATGATATGTTATCCAGCCTTATAGGTTTTTCTTTTAAATTCTGTTGTAAACATCCAAGGTCTTATCTCTTGAATTCATACGGACACACAAGCTCTCCTAAGAAATATCAGAACCTCTTAGGACCACAGTTGAGTGACTTCTAGTGCCTATGCAACTGAACCTGAAAAAATGCTTCCCTAGGTATCTCTGTTACAGCAGGATATCCTGTAAGTTTCTCCTTTTGAACAAAAAATATTTCAAGTAAGTTTGTCTTTATATGTGGTAGAGCCTTTGATGGATAGGGATCTCACCCTCAGAGTACCTTTCCAATCACCCCAGTGAATGTGTGTAGGGATGCTAATGAATGTCTGTGTATGTGCTTGTAGAGGCTGAAGATTTGAATCAAAAGTTTAGTTAGTCAGCTTCGTCCACCTTTGAGTACTAGAGTTACAGGAAGGCCACCAGGCTTACCCAACATTTATATGGATGCTGAGGACCAGAACTCAGGTTCTTATTCTTGCAAAACAAGTTCTTCATTCTTCCAGGTAGCTTCCTATTTCCATGGCTTCTCTTTAAAGACAGTAATTTATTTAACAATTATGTCTATTTCTATAACATAATGCTTTACTTTTTTCAGACTGATCATTTCACTATCTTTTCTTTACTGTTTTTATTTGATATCCTAATCCTCCCTGTAAACCTGGCTAAGTACATTGAACAATAACCATATCATATTCTGCATACTAAGTCTGAGGGTCATTAGCCAAGGTTTTGCAATCTGCATTTTTCTAACTACCCTATTTTTTTAAATGCCCACTAATTTTTTAAAATCATTTTAGGGATACTCTGACCTGTAACGCCGAACGTTACCCCATTCTTCACTCAAATCAGTTTCAAAATCCACCAAAATCAAGTAGTCTGGCTTAGATACAGCAACTATCACATTCCTGGTTCGAATCTCTTGCAAGCTAGTTTTGTTTAGCTATGATCGCAATCCATGACAAAAATGACTTAAAGGAAGAAAACTGATTTGGCTCCTGCTTTCAAATGATTTCAGTTGATTGTAGCAAAAAGGAGACCATCAGTTCTTGTGGTAGAAACAAAGCATGGTGATTAGTCACATGACATCAGATCAGGAAGTAGAGAATGTGCTAGAACCAGGGTCTTATTCGGGAGGTGGGGGAGGGGCAATCTTTGTCAATGAGGCCCCACCTCTTTAAGGTTCCACAGTCACTAAAATTAATGTCACATATGGATAAAAAAGCATTTGAATCACAAACCTGAGAGGGATCATCTCAAATTCAAACATAGACGTTGCTCAGCTCCCTCCCTTGGCTCCTCCACTTGACTTCTCTTATTGGTCAGGAATTTCTCTTCTACCATGGTCTTACCTCTCTCTCTTTCTCTCTCTCTCTCTCTCTCTCTCTCTCTCTCTCTCTCTCTCTCTCTCTCTGTCTTTCTCTTTCATCTTTATAAGGCAACACTTTGGAATGGTTACAAAAGTTCAACATGCAAACAAACAAAGATGGCAAATTACAAAGGGGTAATCATATCAAGAGGTATTCCAGGATACTGAAGCCATTTATTACTGTATAATTATATTATGTGATTTTTCCCAAGTTAATTGGAAAGCAACCTGCAATCTTTAGATAGAAGCTTCAGCAAATAATATTCATGAGAACTTGAACATGGAGACTTGTAGTATTTAATGTGAAAATAAAATGCTTGAGAAAGAAAATTTATTCTAGTTATTGAATTAAGGTAACTGTACCAAGTTGTAATTTCTAGAGATAGATCTCCTTATAGTCACTTTCCTTCAAGGTTACTTTGCCATCATTACCAAGTCTAAAGTTTCTCTCTGTAGCCTATGTCTAGGTAGAGCTGACTATTTCAACCAAAATAGAATGCTTTATAAAAGGATACCTTCTTTGCGGAAACTCTTATGCTTCTTGAATTCCATGTAGGACATCAAGCTACTCTGAGGTTTCCAGAAGGTAACTTAGTGGAGAAAACAATGCTGGGGAACTCTGTCAGGTGTCCTAGGTTCAAGCCATCCTTTCTCAGAAACTGCACGTTGAGACTTGAGACAACTACAGCCCCTCAGGTATTAGGTCAACTTGAGCCTTTGGGTCTTTATATCTTGCATTTCAAGTATTATCATCATTATCCTAGTTACACATCTACAGAATCTGAGGACATAACGGAAAGCACTGGTTTAATCAGGTAGATAAAAGGTTAGCATTGAACAATTGTGTTATTTTAGTAGAACAATGACAATGTATGGTTTTGTATTTTTTCCAAACCAGACTATTTTTATAGTAGTCAAGAGTCATAAGTAGACACAAACTACAGAATCTTGTGTAGTCTCTTAAAGAAAGAAACATCTTGTGAGTTTGTGCGTGTGTGTGTGTGTGTGTGTGTGTGTGCAAATTGCATAGAGCAAAGTTTAATGTGTAAACATTTGTTAAGCTTATTTGCAAATAATCTAAGAAAAAGTTCTATAAGAGCTAAAAGTATGTGATCCTTCCTGAGAACTTGGAGACAAAATAACATATGCTTTTTCTTTTCCCAGATAAACATCCAAAGAAATTATTTCAACTAAGTACATATTGCAGGCTTATGATGTAGGACATGATTTTTTTTTTACAGGATAAAATGTCCTTTCTTGTTGTTTGTTTGTTTGATAAAGGCCTAGAGGGAGCAGAGTAAACTGTAGAGAGGTTTCATTAACTATGTTGGGACGGCTTAGCATGTATTTGAAGGGTTTGTAAAGGTGGAAAAGGGCTTTGTCTCATCTACTGTGAGGCTCGGTCTTTGATAACAGTTAGAGACATTATCTTCTGACAATATACATTGTGAAGGCACAGATGATCTTTCCAAAGTCATGTGAACTCTGCTCTTGTGTTTCCAAAGATGAATAAAAGCCACTCTGGCAGTATAAATGAATAATTATACCAGAAAGTGATTCTTGTTCCTCTCTTTATGGTAACATTTATTACACTGTGTTGAAATTGTCTACATATGTGTCTGTCTCCTTAACTAAGGAAAACATTCTGTCAAACTTATTTTTTTCTATCCACAGCATCGAGCATAGATTTTTGGCTCAGAGCAAGCATTCAATATATGCCCTATATAAATAATTAAAACATAAAATATAATACAAATTATATCTATCTGCTGTAGGAATTTTGCATGTCAGAAACTTGGAATGTTTCTCTCTCTCTCTCTCTCTCTCTCTCTCTCTCTCTCTCTCTCTCTCTCTTGCTTAACATCCCATAAACCTACCACAAAGACCTGATGTTTCTCCATTCATAATCCAATCTGTGGAAATCTGGGTCTCTCTCTTCTCCAATATTCAGGTAACTTAAAGTATTACTGATCATAGCTATACTGGGCTGATGTGTTACTCTGTGCTATCTGGTTCATGTTGTAGAAAGTTTTTCCTGGCGCCTGTTTGACCCTGGGAGGTTTGTGACCTGGCACATGCGCAAAGGAGTTTTTGACCTGATGCGCATGGCTTTTGTCCCCCAAAGAAATGAATCATATGCTTATATCCTTTAAACTATTTGGCCCATGTCTCAAGCACACTACTAGCTAGCTCCTTCATCTTATTTCAACTCATTTCCATTAATTTTCCCACCACGTGGCCCGCAACCCGTAGCTCACATGTTTCTTACATGTCTGTCTTCTTCAGGGGGTGGGGGGGTGGGGGTGGGGGTCAGATGGAGATTGGCTTAGCTCCACCCTTCTTCTCCTACCTGGCTGCCTCTGATTCTCCACCCACTTCTACGGTGCTGTGCATAGGCCAAAACAGTCCTTTATTTACAGCATACAGAACATTCCACCTCAGATTCACTGCTTTTTTTTCTTATCTCTGAGACATTCATACTCCCATTTCTAAAGACAAGATCGAGTTATGTTAATTCACTGTTTCAAAACTGTTGATTTTCTTCTGTCTACAGGGTGAAATCCAAATCACCCTAAATAGCTTTTATGGCTACCCCTAGACTGAAGTACAGCCACTTCATCTTATTTCCCCCATATCCAAATTCCTCCTTCTATTTAATAAAAGTGGTGCTCTACCATTATACTACTGATATTGTAAATTTGCATGTCTTTGTAAATTTGCATTCATCTGACTATGAATCAAGTTCCTCTTTCCCAAGGCCCCATCTTCAGTGTTTCTGGGAAAGTCCCACACCTTCTTCTGATCTCATCCAAGCCAAGGAAGCCCACTTTCCATATATTTTCACTATTTATTTATTTATTTATTATGTTTTATTTTTATTTTGTTTTTGAAACAGGGCTTTGTTATGTAGCCCTGACTGTCCTGGTACTGATTCTGTAGACCAGGCTAACCTCAAATTCCACAGAGTTTTGCCTACCTCTGCCTCCTGAGTGCTGGGATTAAAGGTGTGTTCTACCACCACCCAGCCCATCAGTAAACTTTTTAGCTGAACTGGAGTAGAGCTCATATAAGCCTATGCTCTGCCCTGCTGGTGAGCTTAGATGTATATGTAACCTCCTATGACTATCTTTAATCTATTATGTGCTGTAGAAACAGTGTTACAGACCAAGTTATGTACAATGATTATAAAATTATTACTTTGCAATGCTAGCTCTGAAGTAGAACATTTGGGTACTAGCTTCTATTAATACCCTCCCTGTAATATCATAACAGTGGAGGAGAAAGTCCATAGAGTAAGGACAAAGAGGAGGAAGACAAGGCAACAGAGACAGAAGAATGGGTGCCCGACTTCTCCTTTCCTTAGAACCCAAGAATGAGGTAACCAGCATTAGTTTTGAAGACAAGTCTTCAGGCCCCTCATTCAGTGTTTCACATGGTTTTACTGTATAGCCCAGACTAGCCTCACAAGCTCATGATTCTCTTGTAGCACCCTCTTGAATACTTGAACACTGGGATTATACAGTCATGTGCCACCTGCTTGACTGCTTCCATTTTTTATAGTAGTTATAATTCCAATTACATTTTATTAAGGGTCTAGTAGATGATAAACCGAACATCATCATCATAACATTTTTTCTTTTTTAAAAACTTAACTTTTTATTGATTCTTGGTGGATTTTATATCCTAATTATCTCTCAATTGATCCTCTGTCATGGCAACCTCTCCCAAAACAAACTTTAAAAGTAAAACAACAAAAGCAATAAATAAAAATCAAAACAAAAACACAAGCACATTTTAAAGAAATCTCTGTGTGATAGCTTTTGAGGCCCAGTGAATCACATAGTGTACCCTTCCACACATTTCACTTGCATGTGTTTATTCCAATGAGTCATTTTTCTGGTTCAAGGCCTCTGGATATAATAAACTTTAGATGCTGGGCCCTCACTGGCATTCCTTTTGGATGTCCTGTTGTTGATTTGTGTCATAGAGATCTGTAGCTTTGGGTCTGCCAGTTCGGCCCCTTCTCATGCACCAGCAGTTCAGAGAGGAGGCGGACGTTGTGATGAGATACCTCATAGTTCTGGTTCTGAGCCTGGGTGGTAGCTGGGTTGGTCAGTGCCCTCCCTACCAGGTTAGTTCTAGTGTGCCGCCCAGGCAAGGTTCTATGCCTGCTCTCCTGATTGCTGCACTTGACAGGGTGCATGTCTGCTCTTCTGTGATAACTTCTTTCTTTTTTTTCATCTAAAAAAACAAATTTGAGTCTGACTTGTGTGAACAATCTCAAATAAATAAATAAATAAATAAATAAATAAATAAATAAATAAAAGAATGTAAAAAGGAACAGTGTGTTCATTTGTGTCAGGAGTTCAGGCCTTTAGTATAAAAATAAGCTCCAAGAAGCCAAAGAATTTTAGACCAGAGCACAAAAAAGCACATACCTCAAAACAAATGCATTGATTCGGTCAATTAACACTGCTTTATTTCAGAAATCACTTGTTGAGTGGAGGTAAAACTCTGGGGTAGAGTCTTTGGGAGAAGAAAGACATTTCCTCACAGTGACAAGCCAAATTCATTCTGAGGGGTTTCTTTTCCAGAGAGCTGGAATGGATTTGGAGCCTATATTTCTAGAGACCAATCATGGAATATTCCACGATGCAAGCCAGTCCTGAAAGAAGAGCCACAGAATTTGAGTCGACAATCCAAACAGCTGAAAGTAGTTCCTTGTAGGAAGGTGTACACTGACATCAATCCTTTGCAACTCTGTATCTCCTTGACTATACTTCTTAGAAGTAGCCTTAGAGCAAGGAAACAAATTTGATTCCACTGATAACAGGGACAATAGCTGCATCTTGGGTCTACTGTGGTATGAAAACACAGTGGGTGCTAGAGTTAAAGACTAATTAAATAGATTATTGCATGGAAGAGTGAGTGAACAAGCGTGAATAAGCATCATAAATTTCTTCTTGGGTTACTGGAATAATTGGCCATAATTATAATTGTATTGATTCTATTGTTATTTGTGTTTTTTGTTTAAATGGCATTTACTACCCAGGAAAGAACACTTAGAATCATTTTTAAATTGAGATTTAGTACACTAAAGTTACTAATAATTTGATTTTAGCATCCCATAGGCATTAGTGTTCTAATGTTTAAGCCATAATTTTAAAATATTAGCAATTATATAAGCCCTTCTTCTGTATCAGAACCTTTGAAATCATATCTGTTAAGAATACAGGGCTGGAAAATTTCATAAACATCAAATGCATACATATAGTATATGCTTCTGTTTTGTTTTGTTTTGTTTTTTTCCCCCTCTGAGGCAGGGTTTCTCTGTGTAGCCTGGCTGCTCTATAATGTGCTCTGTAGAACAGGCTGTCCTCAAACTCACAGAGATCCTCCTGTCTCTGCCTCCAGAGAGTGTTGGGATTAAAGGCATGTACCACCACTGCCCACACTATATGCCTTAAAGTGCCACAGCAGCACCTGAGCTCCACAGAATAGTTAAGCATACTACTCTTTCATGGAAAAGTCATGTGCACGTCCCACCAACTGAGATAAATGCTTTGTTGCAACAACTGAATTTAGGTCAAGGATTTAGCTTCCTTATTTTGTTTTCTTTTGTGCTTTTGAGACTGGATTTTTCTGTATCCCAGGCTTGCCCAATCTTCCATGCACAGCTCTCTCTGTGGCAATTCTACAGGTATATGCCTGTTTGTTCTGCTTAGGCTAAGTTATAAAACCAAATAATTTGCCGAAAAACTTACAAATATTTTCAGTTTCCCAAGCAATTGTTTGGAAAATAGACTGTGACTGAGAGAGGTGGCTCATACACCCATACTCAGGAAGCTGAGGCAGGAGAATTGCCCAATATTTAAGGACAGCTTGGCTTGTAGCATGACAAATGGACATAAAGAGTCAAGGGGGTGAAATATAAAGAAAATTTAGAGTATATGGGGTTGCAGACCTTTAGTAATAATAGAGATTTTATTCAATAAAAACTTTATCTAAACAGAAAGCAAGGGGAAATCACAGAGTCTGCGGGTCTATGCTAAGTCCTCTGTACACATGCTATGATTGTTTAACTTGGAATTTCTGTGGGACTCCTAACAGTGGGAGTGGAGGTATCTCTGACTCCTTTGTCTGTTTCTGACATCCTTTCCCTCTTACTAGGTTGCCTTGTCCAGCCTTGATATGAGAGTTTGTGTCTAGTCTTATTGTTGTGTGCTGTTTTGTCGATATCCCTAGGAGGTTTGCTTTTTTCTGAAAGGAAATGGAGGTGCAATGGATCTGGGAGGTGGGTTGGGCCTAAGAGAAGTGTAGAAAGAGGATGATAGGGTCTGGGTACACTATAGGAGAGAAAAATTTAAAACAGAAGGTCTGAAATGAGGAAAAAGTACTGTGTATCAGTATTTTGCTAAACAGTTAATGGACATACATATTAATCTTTAAAAGAAGGTGACCATTGGTTATGTAGGAATATTCCATAGCCCAGCAGCAGCAGATTATTGAGTTGGGTTCTCCTACATATATTGCTGTAGCAAGTTCAAGGGCAGCTTGATATATATAGCTTGAGATATATAGTCTTTAAAATATATGGGAGGGGCTGGTGAGACAGCTCAAAAATTAAAAGCACTGGCTGCTTTTTCAGAGGATCTAAATTCAATTCCCAGCATCCACATGGCAGCTTATGATTGTTCTTAACTATAGTTCCAGGGGATCTGACACCCTCACACAGACAGACATATAGGCAAAACAACAATGCACATAAAATAAAAATAAACACATCATTTTTTTAAAGCTACTTGTGGTGGTACAGGCTTTTAATCCCAACTCTCAAGAGGCACAGGCAGAATGAGTTTAAGGTCAATCTGGTCTACAGAGTGAGGTTCAGGAGAGCCAGTGCTACACACAAAAAATCCCTGTCTCAAAAAACTAATAAATAATAAATAATAAAACATATTGAAAAAAGTAAATCAACTTCATCTTCTCTTTCTTCCTTTTCTACAGGTAGAGTACCAGAAAATGCTGGAGAAATTCAAGGTTGGGATATTAAGAAATATTGTATTTTTCTTTTTTGGCTTTTCCTGAGAGCCTGCTTATTTTCTGGCTTTTAAGATATCCTTGATCCTAAGTAAATTCTTAAACTTTTCTAAATCTATATAGAGATAATTTCTATTACCTGTTAAAAAATTTCCAGCCAATAATATAACATAATACAAATATTATTTATCTCAATTTCTTAGCTAAGCACATGGGATCTTAAAAACTAAGTGATCTAACATACAAAAAGTGATAAAATCATGTTTTAGAAATTATATCATAATTAGCCATCCAACTAATACTCCTAGCAAGGTTGGCCACCCAACAGCTGTCCATATTATATCCTGTTTGTAAGGATCCCTGGCATACCACGTGATGAACCCAACTCAGCCGCTCCGTGAAATAAGAATTCCTGGCATGTGGCAACCACGTGCTGAAGCAACATGGCGCCAGCAGAACTCAACTATACAGAGGGCACATCCCTAGGCAAGGCTACGTGAATCCGTGCCCACCTTTTGTCTTAAAAGGAGACTCCATATTGAAGTATGTCTCTTTTCTCTTTTACTTTTCTTCTCCTGTATTCGCCTGGCAATTCTCCTGAATAAACTCTCGCGTGGACCTGGTAGTGTGTGTCCGCATCTGATCTCACGCACAAAACCAACAGTGTTGCCTCTGACTACATAGGGCACATTTTGCCATGTTATTCCCATTTTATGTAGATGAGACTTTATGGTAGCAGATTACAGGGAAACATCAGCAATGCTTTTGATAAAGATAATAACAACTATTATGCATGGGGGAATATCACTTAAAAAGAATGAAAAGTTCCATTAAGCATCCAGCTAAAACTTGACCAAGGTGAATGATGTTTGGAGTTTGTGCACATTGAACTGTGGTGATAAGGAAAACAGAACATTAAGAGTGTAGAAGTGGACCTTGCCTGTTGTAAGCAGCATCCTGAACAAGCCATTAGCTCAAGGCCATTTCCCTTACCCTATTGCCTCCTGCCCCTGTGGGAACCATGGGTTTCAGTGAATGCTGTAGATGCTTCCTTGTCTCTGGCAGTATGGCTGTTCTTTTATCCATTTGCACTTACCTTTTGTACTATGGTGTCTAATTCATGCATGTGAGCAGAGCATTTAACAGGAAGTCCAAAGACCACACACCTCAACGTAGTAGCTGTTTTTTACCCAGCAGAGGACTGTGGTGCTCAACATTGTTATTGGGTACAGATAGGCTTTATTACTGATTATTACTGCAGATGTGTTAGGGGCTTATAGATATTGTGTGTGTGTGTGTTCATGTGAATGTGTGCTATTTATACTTGATCACATGTGCACACATGTATGGGATATGCTAGTGTATGTGGGGACCAGAGCTTATATCAGGTGGGGTTTTTTTTTTATATTTTTCACCTTAATTTTTTAAGATAGGGTCCCCCATTGAAGATAGATCCATCCAGCAAGACTAATTGACTGTCAAACCTCAGAGATCTTCCTGTCTTCTATAACCAGCATAGAATTGCAAGTGTATGCTGAAGCATCCAGGTTTTTGTGTAGGATCTGCACAATGGACTCAGATTTGTGCTTGTCAATAGTTTACCCACTGAAGATCTTCTTCAGGACCTTTGTGGATCCATAAGCATCCTCATGTTCAGCAGATGCTGCTTTACTGGCACCCGCAGAGTCTACAGATATTATATCATGGAGTAAAACTTGCTGAGAGAGTGCACACAGTGTGCCACAGCCTACACCAGTAAATTACATTTGGTTAAAGAGGAAGATTCAGTTCTGACCAGAATGAACAGAAAATCAACTGTATAACGTTAAGGTGGTTCTAAAATTCTCTGGGCCTCATCCAGCTAGATGATTTATAGGCCCTTCCCAATCATCTTCTCTCCCTTCCCTGCCTCTCCTCTCTTCCTTCTCTTTCCTTCCTCCTTTCTTGACTTTCCTTTGTGATGTTTTGCTATGTCAGCCAGGCTGCTCCTGAACGTCTGGGATCAAGTGATTCCCCCTACACCAACCTTCCTTCCCAATGTTTATACTTGAAAATTCTAACGTCTCTGAATGTTTTAAATATGCAGTTTAGGAAAGTTAAATTACTAAGTTATTAAATTCTGGCCATGGCACAGTCAGTGGGCTTCTCTGGGGATTAGTTTTGGCGGATGTTTGGAATCATAGCTTTAAGATCACAGGACTGCTGTGTGAAAGCAGAACCATGGTAATGTTAACGAAATGAAAGTTTTAAGCTGCTAACTTTCTCTGACATGATACCTAGCCCTCAGGTCTGCCACCTCGTGGCCACTGTAATGATTACAACGTGATTCTGTGGTTTCCTTAAACCTGCAACAGCTGTGTAGAAGTATCCTCTCAATCAGTCCTTCGAATCAATAAGTGATTGTTAAAACAGTTCCCACTAAAAAAGCAGAGAATCAACATGCACTTATCCCAGTTCAAAACCCATGAGCTTCTATAAGAATGAATACACAATTCCAGGCTTGAGAATAATGGAGGAAATTGGTCTCAACAGTGTTCACACTTTCAATTAGAGAAATGATTCCCCCAGCGACTGAAAAACATGAGTGTGGTTTTCTCAGGGACCCCATTTGCCTTCATTGAAAGAACTTTGAGTCATCTGAGAACTACACATGTTTAGGCAGCAAAAAAACAGTGCCACCTTTATTTGGAGCCAGCAAGGGATGAAGACCATACCCAGAAGCATAGCTTATTGTGACAAAATATTCACTGCATAAAACTCATTATCTTGACCATTATGCAGTTGACAACAGCATTATCCCTGTGTCAGTAATGATTTTAGGGAAAGTCAATGGGAAACCAGTGCCTTCCTCTGGGACCCCAACTTTCCAGAGTCTAGTAAACACATACATACATACATATATACATACATACATAATATGCATATATATACACACATACATACAGAGATGGGGGAGACCAACCTGATAGAGAGGAAAGCTACCTCGGTTTATGGCCGAGTAAAGGTTTACCTTTTCTCTCTAAGGGCTAAGGGCTACACATATCAAACAGCCATCTCTATCTAAGCAAATTCTTCCTAAAGTATCTTAGCGGTAAAAAGCCTCAGCTTTGAAAGTATCCATCTTTTCTTTTCTAATTGTGAGATACTGAGCAGGATGGGTGACTTAAAGATTTTTCCCACTTATCTCTCCTCCTTTTTCTCCTCCTCTCCCCTTCTCCCATCTTATCTTCTGTCCATTTCTGATGCAAAATGTCTTTTTGTATGCTGTGAATATCATTGGTTAGTAAAAGGACTGTTTTGGCCTATGGTAGGGCATCTTAGAAGCAGGTGGGAAATCGGAGCATGGATAAAGGGTAAGGAAGGTGGAGTCAGATGGAGATATAATCCAGCTGCCAAAGGAGCAACGTGTAAAGAAATTCAGGTAAGCAATGAGCCAAGTGGCAATAGAGTTTAGTGGAAATGGGTTAAGATGAGATAGCTATGATGTAATAAGCCCTAGCCATAGGTTGAACAGCATGTAATTAATATAAGCCTTTGTGTGATTATTTGGGACAGCTGGTCCAGATCTCAGGGCTAGACAGGGCTGGAAACCTCTACTACACCTTCCCTTTCTTGCTTCTTCTTTTTTGTTTGAGTGCCTCAGAGGTCTTTTTTTCCCCCTTGGTCAGTTTTCCTTCTGGTCCCTTGTTTTTCCTTTCCATCACTAAATGGACAGATGGTAATCCATAAGGTTTCTTGGCAAATCTAAAGGTTATATAATGGCTAACCTTGTTGATCAAAGTGATTGGATGGGATTAACCCAAGAAGTCAGCCAAGCATTGGTCTGAGTGTGCCTGAGGGTGTGTGCAGAACACTCATTAAAGGAGATGAACATCTCCAAATATGGGCAGCACCATCCCATACACTGCTGGTACAGATGGAATTTTTAAAATTGTAAAAGGGAAGGCATCATCTTGTGTAGGTAGTCTCTCTGCTTCAGATGCCTGTGGCATCTGAATAGCCCCTTCTAGATGTTCCTGCCTCTGAGATTCTCTGCCTGACCGTTGTCCAAATGTACTACAATCTCTGTAACTGTGAACCAAATTAAATTCATCCTTCCTAAGGTTATTTCTGCTGAATGTTTTACCACAGTCCTGAGAAAAGAAATATAACACGCTAACCACTTGGCAGAAAATCTAATCCCTATTGCTGTCCCATGCACTATTACTTTGGCTAACTAAGTTAATGAAGATTCACATGCTGAGTACAATGATGTAATTAACAAATGTTAGGGTAGTATTTGTAAACTATGAGGTTGTATTCAAGTGGGAAAGCATGCACCAGTTGGCACTACCAAGCATATGACCTACCCAGTCTTGAAAATCAGCCTAGGATCAAGTCAACTGTAATTCTTGGATTTTTTTTTTTATCCAAACAGCTGTTGAACATTTTCCCTTCATTATTTCCTTGATAGAAGGCATGTCCTTTCTTTCTTAAAACTCTAGAAAAGCAAGGAAAAAAATCACTCTACCTTTTATCTTACCCTTTTCCAGAGTCTTTCCAATTCTGTTTGCTTGCATTTTAATCTGGTCCAAATGAATAAATTTGAGCTTTAATCTAAGTGACACCAAAGTCTTTATCCTTAATCCTCCTTGTGGACAGCTAAAACAAGCTAAAGTACCTGACTGCAATCTCGTAATTCTTCACCATGCTGAACTGAGGCTGCATAGTTTAGAAAAGTAATCATTACTATTCATTGTTTGGTGATCCTCTTGTCTAGCATTAGGTATATAAGGTAATGAGAAGAACAACTAGCTAAATCATCTGGGTCTAAGGTAAGTGGGCTTAAGTTAGTAAGGATGGTGACTAGGTGATTAGGTTACTATGGTGACTAGGATTTAGGTGTGTCAGACCATGCTTGGGTTTGATCCTATCTGTATATGCAACCTAATATATTCTTGAAAACTCTTTTTAAAAATGAAAATAACTTAAGACATATTTGTCCTCTACTTTAGCAGTTCCCCAAGCCTGGATTGTGGGTCTCTGTCAGCCCTAAAAACTAGGGGATTCCTGAGGCCAAAATAGTTGTCATTAGAATGCCAAGAAGTCGCAGGGTTTTGTTTTGTTTTACAGAGTTCAAATTTGTACTTATGATGCAAAAATATTAGTGAGTAAAATTGCATGAGTGGCCTCTAACTTTATTCTTTATTTGCTGTTTCTTCAACATCATACTTTTACAAAAGGAAAAGTATTGGATTTACTGATAAATGCTTTTGATGAGAGTATAACAGGTACTATTTTATTAAAACTAGACTTATGAATACACAGACAATCATGTTTCTCGGAAAGGATGACAGGCAAATTATCTTTATTCAGACTGGTATATTTGGCGCACAATTTCCTAAAAATACAATAGGACACTATTGCTTTAAGAATAAAAACCTCACAGTCTTCTCTGTCTTTGTTGCCTCTGACAAAATTTGAACTTTCCAGTTAGAATTAGACATTAAAAGACTTGAATTTACCACCATGAAGCTGACAGCTTTTCACATGAATATCAGCCCAGTACAGTAGGAGATGATATTAACAAGTGTGATTTTGATCCTGAGTTAAGTTAAACCTGAACATTTCACAGATTTAGGTAACTCAATGAGCTAATATTCTCCTAAAGACCAAAACATGAAGATACAAATAGTTTTAGACTGAACACTGTTACCTATTTTTAAGGATTTTTTTATTTGGTGAGTTTTTGGTATACTTTCAAAAAATGTTCAAATTACCTATCAAGCCTATCACAACATACTTTGTTTCCACTGTACATCAGAGTAAGGCTGGAGTTTCTTTGTGTGCTTCAACCAAAACAACATCTCAAAACAGATTGATGTGGTGGCAGACATGAAAATCCAGCTGTCTTCTATTAATGCAGACACTTAAGACATTTGTTAAAGTATAGAACAATATCAAACTTGTCACAAAATATAGATATTTTTAGAAAACCTTGATATTTGTTCTAATATATGATGGCTTAATGACACATTTTAATAACCCAGAGCTTTAATTCCTTCAGTGATAGACTTTGATAGATATAATTTATATTCATAAAAGGCCTTTGACATAATTGTCATTAAGGGCTTATAAGGATGTTGGAACCAAAAAGTGAGATATCTGGCTATTCATTTGTTTAGCAAAACTCCAAATATTAAGTAGCCATGATATCCATTTAGTTCTTCATTTGATTTTCCTTAGTCTGTTTTATCATCTTGAATATGCTATTAGCCTAAGTGGGAAAAACATGCAAATGAGTAGACTGTAAGGAAGATGTTCACTGTCAAACTCAGAATATCAGGGAAAGCACTGAAGCTATTGTTGAAACACTCATTTATATGAGTGAGTTAAAAGTTCCAAATTGAAGTACAGTTTCATCTCTGTATATAATGCTTTCACCTCATTGTAATGTCAAAAATCCTAGGTCCAATCATTGTTGTGAATTGTCTGTATTTTCCTAAATGTTTTGTGGTAGTTGGAACAAAATGTATGCATAGCTCAAATGGGGGAATTCTGTCATAAAAAAAAAAAAAAAAGCAAAAGCTTTTGGAGTCACCTGGCACATCCCCATTACTGCATATGTGCTTCCATTATATCTGAGGTAGGCATTTTTGCAAGCCTTGGGCATCTGAAATAGCAGTCTCCCCTGCCCCTTGCTTTCTGCTTTGAGCTTTCTTCTCTGGATGAGCCAGCTAACTGGTCCATAAGTTAGTGGCCACAGGGTAGAGTACACATGACTCATTCTTCTGTGTGAGACAATTCTAGAAAGTACTGCGTGGTTCTCAGACGTGTTGGTAGAGACGCAGCCTGTTAAGATCACAACTTTGGTAGCATACATTTCCAAAGGCTTTTCCTTTTAACTTGCTTCTCTTGCTTTTTGAGACTGTCTGCCAATCAACCTGCCTGCACCCAAGTCATCATTTTTAGTTGGAAACAACCTAACCCTGCAGGTTTCCCAGGTACAGGCAATGAAGTAGCTGAGAGACCTCACTCTGAAGAAAACCGCTCAGGCCTCAGCACAGGAAGCTTTATAACACTGGTGAGGTGAGCAATTAAGAGACTGTATACATATAGTAGTTAGTATTAGCTTGTTAATCATTTTAAATTTATCACTCTTGCCCATAAACAAATATAGCCATTATGTGAACAAAAATACCACTCATGTGCATTCTGCCCATAAGTAGAAACAGACATAAACAGTGCTTTAGAAATTAACAATAATAATTATAAATGAATAGGTCATAAATCCAAGAAGGAGGGATTAGAGAAAAGGAAAGGGTGGGAATTATGTAAATACACTGTACTTATGTATAAAATTCTTTTAAAAGTGAAAAGTAAAGTATTTCATTGTCTTCTGAACAGTCGCAGGGAGCAGGCTTTCTTTTGTGTGTGTGGCATGTGTGCAGGTTCATACACACCCATGCACAAGATGAGTAAGGAGAACATTGTGTGTCTTTCTCCATCCCTCTCTGCCTTATGCCCTAGGAATTCTTTCTTCTGAACTTGGAAAAACTCACTGTTTTCCAGGTAGGCTGGAAGTGAGGAAGCTCTAGCAATCCTCCTATGCCTTCCCCAACTCTGACAGGTGATTTGTGGCAATAACCAGATTTTTGTGTGGATAGTAGGGGTCCCGACTTAGGTCCTTATACTTATGAGCAGGTGCTGTATGTAACTCACTAAGCCATCTCCCCAGCACACAGGAACAGATTTTCCCTTGGAGGCATCAGTGGTGGGGACATGACTAAGACTTCCAGGACAATCACTGGTCACAATAAACACTCACTCATATTCTCCGAGTCCTCAATGAAAGGGCAAATGGAACATTAGTTTTTGTTTCCTTGAACATGAACAGACTTTAGCAAGGGCTAGTCTGGAGCTGGGGCTGGGGCCTTGAGGGAGCTAAGGCTTCAGTTCCAGGGAAAGAAACTGTGGGGCCTTGGTTGTTATATGTAACAGCTGTATCTTAGGTATGCTGTGTTCCCTTTGCTGCATTGCTTCATTTAGCTTTGTTCTGACCTTGGCATGTATTTCCCCCTGAAAACAGTATATAATAAGTTATACTCTTAATAATCCTGCTTAACACAAGCCAATCTGCTTACTAAAGACCTTTGGGCTCTAGACTGTCTTTTTGCCTTTGCTATTTCTCATCCCTGGTCCTTCCAACACCTTGCCATTTAGGACCCTAATTTGCTGGTTAAAGTTAAGGACTCACTGATCTCTGAGCTGAGTTCCCTCCTCACTGACTCTGATTGATACGTATTTGCCATAGTGGTTGAAATCTTTACAGCCCCTATATCACTCAGAATTTAAAAAGACGGATTTATGTTCTCTCTCTCTCTCTCTCTCTCTCTCTCTCTCTCTCTCTCTCTCTCGCTCTCACTCTCGCTCTCCTTCCTTTCTCCCTTTCTCTTCCTTCTCTCTCTTTTACACATACACACACACACACACACACACACACACACACACACACACACACTTCACATGTGATGAAACTTAACCACTTTCTCTGTGCACTGAGATTATTCTTTTAAAGCCAGGAATAACATCATTTTAGGGTACCTTTATGACTTCCCAAAGAAAAAACTATCAGTTGTAATTCTGCTCACATCTGCATTTTTGGCCCAAAATAAGCACTAATGTTCTTCCCTCTTCAGGGATATCTTACAAGTACAATTCTCATATGTGGATTTCAGTGACTGGCATCTTTAATATTTCCTTCCTCACTACTGTGGGCTATTACTACTCTGTTACTCAGTGTCCAACACTACTCGTAACTCAATTACTGATGGATATTTGGGTCATTTCCACCTTTTGTCAATTACCAATATCACTGGCACAAACATTCATGTACAAAAAGGTTTTTTGTCTGTATACAGTTTTAAATTTTCTGCTTTATATTTTTAAAAGGAAAAATTTTAGGACACATGGAAATCCTTAAGTAGGGATGTGAATGATTGTACCATTTCACATCCCTATCATTTGTGTGTGAACGTTTTCGACACCTTTGTAAGATGTGTGTTCTTGTTACCTGACTTTTTTATTCATCCTGTTTCAATGTTTGTAACAATTTCTTTCAACTAGTACCAAGAGCTTCTGAGATATTATAACAAAATTTTAGTCACCCCAGTGTTTACAGATGTCTATATTGTAGTAGTGGAATGTAGGCAGGACTTCCTGTGTAGAATGCTTGTCTGAACTTTCTCTTCTATAATAACATCTGCCCAAAGCAACCTGAGGAGTTAAGAGCTTCTCCTGGCTCATAGTACCAGTACATCAAGGTTGGAGGTCAGAGTGGCAGGAGCTTGGGAAGGGAGATGGTCACACATCATCCTCTATCAGGAAGCAGAGGTACATAAGTGACTGCATATTGCTGCTTATCTAATGTTCTCCTTTTTATACAAGCCAGAAACCTCTACCCAAAGAATGACTAAGCCATAATTAGAGACTTTCTGTCATTAATTAATGTAATAAAGATAATCTCCCATAGCAATGCCCAGTGGCTCCACCTCCAAGTGATCCTACATTCTGTAGAGTTGACAGTTGACACTAACAAGAATAGAGCATAGGGTAAAGTTGAGGAGAAGAAAGGAGGAAACTTTAGCAGAGTTTCAGATGTAGATGCTGGAAAGTGGAAACAGTGGACAGCGTCTGTCTGTGCTGGGAGTTCAGGGTATGTACTGACTCATTTTGTCTTCATTGTCTCTGATGGGAACATGGTTTGTCCATACCACCTAAGACAGAGTCCATGGTTCTAATAGTGCAGAGACCTCTCTGACCCAGGGGAACCTCAAGTAAGACATTCATCTTTTTTCCTTTGTTTTCCATATACGTTATTAAAATCATGCAGTTGTTTATTGCACATGCTAGGCGAGTGTCTTCTTCTGATCCACCCTTAGATTTGATGCTTAAAGGGTCTTTTACCTTGGGCCCATTTATGCCATTTTTTTACAAAAAAAAACCCTAAATCTCAAAGATCTTATTTAGTAAAGCCAAGACACCCTGATGGTTCATGACTTTGACTAATAGATGCTTCCCTCTAACATAAAAAAGGACTCTGAATGACTTACAAAGAGGGCCTTTTCTGGTTGGCTCTAAAAATAGAGACAATTGTCTATAAAGCACTGATAAAATACTAAAAAAGACCCTCTTAAGTTAGGAGATAACTTTAAATCAAGAAGTATCTTTTCACAACTGTAAATTTTGATCATTTTCAAAGAAAGTTTTTCTACCTGTAATGAGTGACACTCATGGAAGAAGTCTACATGTTGCTTTAGGTGGTGAGCTCACAAAGCAGGAGTATGGGTGTGTTGAGGCTTTCCTCAGTAGTTTGTGTTTAATATGTCTGAGAGATATGAACATATTTAGGAAGATATAGACAGACTCTATACAGTCAGCAAGATACCTGCCAGCAAATAATTTCGCATGAGAGAATAAAAGAAATGGTAATTGTTCATCAAAAAGAAGAACAATGAAGAACAGAGCCACTGTGAAATAATAATCATGATATCTTATAAATGAGAATGTTTACTTGTGCTCTTAGAGAACCAGCATGAAAAATTAATATGTTCGAGGAGACAGAATCAGATAATTCTGGTAAGTAGACTGACCATATTCTGGTGGGTTTCCAGTATACTGTGATGTCTCTCCATAGACATATTAAAGTAGTCTATCTTTATGGGAACCACTATATCATGGATTCTGCCTTAGGGTCAAGGGAGTTCTTTTACAGAGCTCCGATTCTTTGACCTTGTACAATGTGTATTTTTGATATCATGCAGGCTCATATCATAAGTTATTTTTGCACAGTGAAAAAACTTTTGCAAAATCACTTACTCCTATGGTGATATATTGTATACTTAATAAATATAGCCTGAAATATCAGAGGACAAGAGGCACCCATAGAGGCAAGCCATGAAGGTCAGGGAGTGGTGACCCATGCCTTTCATTCTAGCACGCAGGAGGCAGAGATCCTCAGGATCTCTATGCCTTAGAAAACAAACAGAGCCAGGTGGTGGCAACACACACCTTTAATCCTAGCACTAGGAGCTGAACTAGGAATGAGATGAGAGAGAAGCAGATGAAGTTCAGCTTCCCTAGCACTTCCCTTTTCAGATGAGGATGGAGAGGCTTGGAGCCAGAGGATTCATGGATATAGGGCTGAGAAGTTGGCTTGTTTGTCTATCTCTCTGATATTTTAGTTTTTCCCTGATATCTGGTTCTGAGTTTTTATTATAATACCAAATAGACTTTGGGCAGTACACTCTTCGGCTTTTCACCAAGCTATGCATTTTCTCATGCTCCTAGGCATTTAGCCAGAGTTACCTTTAACTTCTTTTCTCTTCTTGGTCCAAACCTAAGTATTCAACATCCTGTCTGTTCTACCTGGCATATCAAGTTTATCACATCTTCTTCACTCATAGCTCGGTCCTACAAGAACAGTTTATCCATCAGACATGAATTTCCATGCCCCCTCCTTTGCTTTCCATCATATTAGCCAGCAGAATATGTTTGATCCTTCCATTAACTTTTCCAACAGGCTACTCTGATTCATTTATTCTTCATTTTTTTTTATAAATTTGTGTTCTTTCTATGCACAACCAAATAAAGTCCTTAGACTTCTACGCTTTAATTTTTATGGCCAGATATCACACTGGTAACCAACGCTTACTCATAATGCAGGCAAGTTGGTTACTTATTGGAGAATTATGTTGACAATTTTATTACAGAATTATCTTACTTCCCTTTTATCTTCTCTGAGATACAATAAAATTATAATAGTTCATTTTCTGTTGCTGTGACAGGACACTTGAGGATAGGATCTTTATAAATTAGCTTATAATGGAAAGGGTTTATTTAGCTTACAGTTTAGAAGGCAGAAATGGGATATGGAGGAACTCTGGTAGCGTGGCTTCTTGTGAATATCAGCTGACTGCATTTTAGCTTGGGACAAGGCAGAATCTCATCAATGTGTAACAAGAGTTTTCTATTGTGCCATGTTACTAGATTCTCTAAGCAACTGCTTAATAACAAAATGTCAACAACTAGTCAGGAGCTAGAGAGACTTCTTAATGGTAACATCACTTGTTGTGCATGCATGGGGACTGAGTTCAGTTTCCCAACACCTATATAAGATGCCAGATGTGGGCCTGTGTTCCTGTAAACCCAGCACTAAGAGTGAGCATGAGGACTAGATGATCATGTAGGATTGGCCAGTAGGGTAGCTAAAAACTACCAAAGTTCCAAGTTCAATGAGAAACCTTGTCTCAAGAAAATAAAACAGAAATTTAGTAGATCAGGATGAATATCCAACTCTTCTGAACTTTGTGGGCACAGCCATGCATATTCACATATAGTGTGTGCAAACATGCATTGTTGCACATGTATATATACAACATAGACACAGCTATAACACACACACATACACACTCACACACTACTACATTACTTAAAACCAAGGAGGCTGTGAAGCTTTAATTTCTTCACAGTGGGCTAGACGTAGGTCAGCACCTCAACCTGAGGATCCTGTGCAGAAGAAGGGCGCTCCAGTAAGGACTAGTATGTCAGATCCATTTCTGATTGATGAATATATGTCTTCAGAGGTTAATCCCCAGGCAAGTCTTCCTGTGCACAGACTTGGATCATTATCCTAAAGCCTAAGGAGAAAGTGACCCTAGAGAAGAGTGAGACTTCACCTCTCTGTCTCTTAATGATGGTGCAAATATAATTTTGAGTTCTAGACAAGGCTTTGGTATTCCTTTCTCCCCATTACTAACCTAAAAATTAATGTTCTCAAAGTTAGAGGAAGACTTTAAGAATCTATCACTATTCATATCTGCTATAATGTTGGAGAAATGATTTCAGAACATTTAGAAGGCATTTTATCTCAATACTGAGCATTTAAATTTGAGATTACATGTATATTGTACATATATATAGTAGATTACATATTTAATTTCAAATTATATGTGTGTTAGTTTTTTTCTTTGTCTTTATTTTTTTTAGTTGAAAATCCAACTTTATACAAATTTTCAAAACACACAAGTTGAAAAACTGAAAATTCTTTGTCTTTATAATTTTAATGATATAGCATAATTATTATCAGGAAACAGTTAGGTTTGGGGTGTCATTTTTTAATGATGTCAACAAATTGTTTTATAAATTCTAAGGCCATTTTCTTGACTAACTTTTGTTTACTGCTAAGACTAGCCACTAGATGGTAGCAGTGGATAAGCTGGGAAATTGAGACTGCATAGAAGTTTGCCCTTCCAGTACCTTGGAAAGATTGTCGTTATCATGACAGAAGATTTCATTTACTCCAGGAAAGGCAATAGTTAGAAACATAATTTTACTATCTGATTTTTATCATAATCATAGTCAGATAATTTCAAACAAAACACTGTCCAGTCTCAATATTCATTATACAGGAATATTGAATTGCATTCAAGCAATTTGAAGAAAAGAATGATTAAATCTCCATGTATGAAAAGACCTATATTCACCACGAGCTTCATAAATACATATTGTTAATATAATTCAACCCAAAAAGCATGCCATTGTGTTGAATTTTCCAAGCAGCTCACTCTTGCCCTTCCTCCTAAATTGGTCCCTCAATCCCAGAGCCTGTTTGAATGTTATCTCTTCTCCAGTTGTCTGCTGGATGACAGGGCAGAAACTGAGAAGTGGCAGCTGTGTTGACATGCACGTTTGGATGACAGCCAGGATTTGATTTCCTGCTTTCTCACTTCCCTTGCTCACCTCAGGCCAAAGGGATCTAATGTGTGAGCCACAGGCTAGAATGAAATCTATATAAAGGCAAACCTTCACATAGTCACAAACAGCTTTCCACTTCCCAAAGTTTCTGTAATTGTCATTCTAAGGGATGCTGCTGCCCTAGGTAGGGAAACTCTGTCCACAGCTGAGGTTAATGGCACTGAACAATGCATATGGAGAGACCACACCTACATATTTTCCCTCATCTATATCCTGAGTATTTTAACTGGATTAATCCATTTGCTTCATAATATCCTGCTGATCTTTTCTCTGCATTTCTGATTGAACTCTTCCCTTTGTCTGAACACTGCTCCACTGTCTCTAACGATGTAAAAAACATTTCCTGAAGGTTCATTTCCTCAAGACCTCTACCTGCCTCCCACAGTTCTGTCCCTGACAATCTTATCCTTTGGTGGAGAGGGGTAGTGGTTCGTATAACAGTTAAATTCGGTATTCGAGTGCATATTTAGCTAGAAAGGAAGGCAGAAGAAAGGAAGACACCTGAGCAGACACTGCATGGGACAGGCATAGTCACTTCCTCACAGGCTTTGTGTCTGTATGGGCAGTATATGTGGATAAAGCAAGTCCATGGCAACAGGGAGAGTCAGGCTAGGTACTAACCTAGCCTATGAGGTAGAGAATGCCTCCCTGCAGAAGGATAGTAAACTTGAAGAAAAGTGATTGCTTACCAAAAATAGAAAAACAAAATGTCTAGACAGAGGAAATAATCCCTGGAGAACATGTACAATGACATGAAAGAAGAAATGGCATAGGATGCTTCTCTTGGAGAAGGAATGACAGAGGATAAGTTTGGTGCTTATCCCAAAAACAGAGGGTACCTTGGAACTGGCATAGTGGTAGTTTTATAGAAATTCTATTTCCAAAGAAGGAAATACAGGCAAACATGCAATAAGACCAATGAGTTAGATATTGCAGTGGCCCATGCTGGGAATCATGGTTAGAAATATTACAATTACAATGTCAATCAAATCAGGGTTCTAACCCTCACACTCAGATCCTCAGTTTTATGCGTTTTGTTTGTTTACAACACTCGGTTTCTCTGTGCAGACTGTCCTGGAACTCGCTCAGTGGTTCAGGATGACCTCAGACTCACAGACATCCACCTGCCTCTGCTTTTTGAGTACTTGGATTAAAGGTATGCTCCCCCACTATCTTGTTGGGAATTTTTATTCTTGAAAATAAAATCCTAATGTTTATTAGAAGCCCTCACTGGAAAGCAGGAGAGAATCTTCCTGCTAACAGCAGACATTCCAGAAGAGCAGCATTAACAGATAAGGAGCAGAAGCTCCCCTGATAAGAGGAACTTCAGAGGAGGAAACTGCAGGGCCGGACAGGGGTGCCTCAGGGCATCTTCCTCTGAGAATCTATGAGAGAGTTTTAAAAAGAACAAAGTGCTCTGTGTTCTCAAGTGCTACAAAGATGTTAAGATGGAATAAGCATTAGACATTTTCAATGGACTTTTGCAAAACGAAGCTCACAGTTTTGCTTTCATTAAGCATATTCCAGTTGAACATCTGGAACAGGTGAGAATAATAATCTAGAGGCACAGATAGTGTTTTTAAAAAACCTAGATGTAGAGAAGAGAGTGTCCAAGATAGGAAAGATTTATCACAAAGTGAAAAATTACTTGGTTTCATGTAAAAAATCGACAGAACAAGCTTGATGTAAACGTGCCTCTAAATGCCAGCATTCAGAGAGAAAAGCAGAAGCAGGAGATGAAAAGTTGGAGGCCAGCCTGAACAACAGTGTGATGCTCTTTCTCAAGTTAACCAAACAGGACAAAACTCAAAATATGCAAAAATTGAGAAAAGGCAAACAAGACTTCCTATTAGATTTTAAAAAGTTTAGCAGCCAGAATACAAAAGGCAGATATATATGTGTGTGTTGCACACTTGTTCAGGCAGGCATGTTCACATGTGTGTTTAGGTACATGTGCATGTGTGACTGTGCATATGAAGACCAGAGAACAATCTTGGACATTGCTCCTTAGGCATTACATACCATTTAACTTTAATTTTAATTTTTTGAGACAAGGTCTCTCATTAGACGTGAACTTACTGACTAGGCTATGCTAGCAAATTCAGAAGTCCCAGGGATCTACCTGCCTCTGCTTCCCAGAGCTGGAATCACAATACATAAGACCACATCTACCTGGAAATCGAACTCAGATCTGTGTGTTTGTAAATAGATACTGTACCAGCTTAACTTTCTCCACAGTCTAAGGTTTTCATTTCACTTTATATTATTTTTTTCACCAAACAGTGAAGATCACCTTTCTATCAAAAGACAATGAGGTGATGATTTGTGAAAGGCCATAGAAACAAGAAGAGAAAACATAAAGTCAAACAAATAACTTTGTTTCCACAAATGTCCACAGTGGGTCAAGTTTTGAACTCAGATATGCTGGTTCCAGGCTCTGTGGTGCTTATACTGTGGTCATCACTACAGGCCTGGCATGAGGTCTACCACTGTTTCTACCCATGAGAGAAACCTTCTTCACTCGCTGTAGTTGAGCTATCCATTGAAATTCAGCAGAATTCTCAGACCTATGTTGTTATCCTGCTGAGGACAATTAAGTGCCCATCTAGGTATCAGATGGCCATCTTGAAGAGTCAGAGCCCTGTTCTCTTTTTATTTTATAGCATATGGAGAGAGAAAGTCAGGAGTTATAATTTTTCAAATAATTGTGGAGGCAATGTGACAGTCATTGTGAGGTAAAGACATGCTCCATTCTGAAAGCATTTAGCAGGAGAGCTGATTCAGTCTGAAGCTGGGGAAAGGCATTTCTTAAAAACTGAGTTTGGAAGGCAGTCTTGACAGGAAGACACTTTCTAAAAAGTTCACAATCTCATCAATGTGTGCAAACACAGTTTTGTACCACTGGGTTCCTTGGACTTCTTCTTATCTGTGTGGACCAAGGTGCCATTCATTTCCTTTGACCTTCTAACCCATCATGGGTTCTGACCTGCAGCTCCTGTTGGTTGGTTTAATGTCCACATGTTATGTTACACCATCTAGCAGTTACCACACACAGAAGACTGAGTCATCACCAGGCTACCCATCATTTTAAGTGAGTTAGTTTCTCATTAACAAGTTCATAGACTATGAGATTCTGGGAAAGACTAAAATATATATAGATAGAGAAGCACAAAAGGGTGAATGTTAGGCATCTGCCACCCACCCCGTCTCTCTGTGTGTGTTCCTTTCTTTTATTTTAATCTAAATTTTTAGCTCTTAGCATTTGTTAGTCTTCTAACTATAATAAGACATTTTTTTGCTATTACTCATAAAGTCATCTAGACCTTTCGAGGAACATTTTTTAACTTATGTGGCTTTTTTGATCATCCACAATGACAGCTGATATAATTAGGTGAAAATTTCTAGTCTGGGCCCAGCCATCTGCATGTCCAGCAGCCAGCTCTCTTAGTACATTTAGTAAAGACAGAATTTGATAACTAGTGATTGTGTAAAGCAGAAAGTAGATTGGGTTTTTTTCTCCATCAATTAAATATGAAAAGGCAAAGAAATGGCACAGTGAAAATCAAGCCCTTTCTATATTTGAGACTGGGTCTTTCTGTTTCTGTACTTGCTGAGTGGCAAGAATAAAAGGGGATGCCTCAATCTACTTTGGTAGATTCATAATGCTCCCCCCCCACATACACATGACTTTGGAGTTGACTAGTCATCAATGTGCAAATAGTTTTGGTTGGTGACAAGAAGGAGAGAGAATGCATGTCAGGGATGCTTAGGATTAATAACAGAAGATAACATAAAAGAAGAATATTTTAAAGAGATATTTGAGGCAATGTTCATCTCTTATCACAGTAATTTCTAACTTAAATCCTAAAAGAGTTATATAAGGCACTTAGACTGATGCCTCCAGGCATCCATCCTGGGTATTCTATCTAAGAGGCTTTACTGGCAAATCCTATCAAGCTTCAAGTTGATAAATTCCTTATAGTCCCAGGAGGAAAGTCAGTGACGATCAAAACTTTGACAATATTTTGAATGTACTTGAGGTAGTGCACAATCTACATGTGGTCTAATTTATCGACCAGAATTAGTCTTATATAAACTAGAATGGGAAAATGACTAATGTATAGGGTCAATGTGAAAAATTCTGAATAAAATGGGTCTACATGTAAGATTTCTTGTCTCACAGCTGTCCAGGAGAAACTTATGTGGACAAGGACATGTTTTATGCTACTCAATTTGGATTTGAATCAGAATAGACACATAAGGCTAGTAATAGCATCTTGAAAAATACATATTTAGTAGATGCCAAGACAAAAAAGCCATAAGTTTCTCATGACTAAAATGTTCGCCAATAACCTTATTAATATCAAACATGACTCTACATTGTATAGTATTTGATGGATATAATTCTGCTTATGATAAATGATGGTTTATGCAACTACTGTATCAAATACATAATAGTTATTTGATGAGTGTTAAATAGAATAAACTAATTCTATAAGCACTATGTTATACTCTAGCAGCTCAAAATTACCTGTTATAGTATGTAATTTGTAGTATTACTACTACATTTTATCTTATTTAATATAATTTGTAGCATTTAACTTGTATTCCTTTTAAAAAAAAAACTGTCATCTTCAAATATGCTTTTCACTGAAGACTCTGGCTAAGAACAGTGGTTCATGTCTGTATTCCAGGAGTTTGAGGGGGCAGGGAAGGAGTGTCATGAGTTTGAGGCTTGTCTGGGCTATACGACTATATACTACCTAGAAAAGAACAATAACAACAAAACAGTTATCTAGACTGGCTTCATTACCTGTGCTGGCTAATTTTTGTCAACATGTCCCAAGCTAGAGCCAACTTGGAAAGGAGAATGCAAGTAAGAAATTGTTCTCTCTCAGGTTTGTCTGTAAGCAAGTCTACATGTGTCTGGGAAGAAGAGAGTATTTTCTTAATTAATGATTGATGGGAGGATCTATCCCTTTGTGGTCTCTGTCACCCTTGGACATGTAGTCCTGTGTTGTTAAGAAAGCAAACTGAGCAAGTTCCTGGGAGCAAACCAGTAGCAGTGTTCCATTAATGGGTTAATCTCTGCTCCTGCTCTTCCTTCCTCATTGATAGAATATGATTGGGACATAGAAGTCAGATAAACCCTTTTATCACCAAGTGTTTACTACAGCAGATACATACTAAGACACTGCCCCAACAGGCTCTGTGATGTAGTTCTCAATGAGGGAAGTTAGTGTAAGGTATATATCTCTTCTAGCAACACTAAACTCTATATTATAAGCAAACATTCATCAGCACATGATTCTGTTATATTATCAATGGAAAAAAAACCTAGTTAGATTCAAGAAGAAATTGATTCACAAGGCTGTGAATAGGGCTTCTGTAGCACTCTTTAAGAGACCTGAGCTACTCCCACACCTAAAGCTCAGAGAATAGTGCAGAAGAGAGGGTAGAAGTATTGTGGGAGCCAGGGGAAGGGAGGGAGCGATTTGACATCCCAGAAATGTAAAAAGCTACACCCACAAACTCTCACCGAAAGGATTGCCTAAATATGAGGTGAACAAGGACAATAGACATGTCAAGTAAACAAGGAGCATTCAGAGTCCTCAGTCCTGTACTAGGAACTACAGACAACTACTTGCTGCAATCATAGAGTCTACAGGTCTGAGCTAGTTCATCTGCATATATGTTATGGTTGTATACCTTTGACCATTGCCTTAATTTATTAACTTTCTATTTTCATTTTGTTTAGTCTTTTCTCAAACAATACATTCTGATCACAATTTCCCATCCCTTAACTCTTTCTAGTTACACCCCTACCTTCTTCTCTCCCCCAAATCCACTCCTCCTCTGTTTCCCGTCAAAAGAGAACAGGCCTTCCTGTAATATCAACCAAATATGACATAACAAGTTACAATAAGATGAGGCACATGTCTTATAAAAAGGCTGGACAAGGCAAACAAGTAGGAGGAAAAGTGTTCCAAAGCAGGCAAAAAAATCAGGGATTGCACCTGCTCCCACTTTTAGGAGTTCATATTAAATATTTTTTTAAATAAAAAATTTTTCTGAAAGTTTACTAAATCCTTACCTAAAGACTCTAACAGATGAATAGGTGTGAGGTTGAAGAAGTAGAAAGTTGTTAAGAAATTGTCTGTGTCTAACAAAAAAAACATATATATAAAAGTATATACATTATATGTATATTATATTTCAGATATAATAATTTGCTACAGATGATGACCCATGCTTGTAATATGAGAAGTCTAAGAGGCTGAGAATTGCTGTGAGTTTAAAGAGAGTCTAAGCGACATAGTGAGACCCTACATCTAAACATAACAAATTTAGTGTTCTTTTTTTTTCTAATGTGTTCTTTGGTCTTCTCTAAACTTGTTGTTCTCAAGGCCAAGTATTTTCTGTGCTTATTACAGTGAAGTTCATTGCTGGATATCCTGGTCTCACTGAGCACAATGAATTCCTCACTAAAACAAAAAACACAATCGCCTACCAACATAGGATAGAATGCTTTTTCTTTTGAGTCCCTTCCATCTGCTAGGGATCATAGGTTATCTCCTCTGTTTCTCCAATTACTAAATATCCATGATATTGTCTACACATTAATTTTGAAATGTGCTATTATCTCCTTTATTTCTATGACACGTTTTAAAAAATTGGATAAAACAGTTTCAGACTATGTATGATCATCTTTTCCCCTTTTCCCAATTCCTCCCAAATCCTCCCAATCTCCTTACCTAACTTTATGTTACTAGCTTACAGTTATATTATTGAGTTTGTCTTGTGATAGCCTACTACTCCTGGGAATGGGGTCTGCTCTGAAGAATGGCCAATATACTTAGTAAGACCCCATTGGAGGAAACTGACTTTTTCCTTGCAAGCAAACATCAGTTGCATATAAGCTTTTTGGTTAGGTAGTGGACCATGTGTTCAGTGTGTCAGTGATGAGATCTCATCTGGTTTGAATGTATGAAAGTACTATGTGTGCTGCCACAGTCTCTGGAGTTTGTATGTGCATCTGTCCCATGTTGTTTCTGGAAGACACTGTTTCCTTGGTGTTGTCCTCTAGATCTTGAAATCTTTCAACTTCTTCTTCTTCATAGATCCCTGAGGCTTGATGGAAAAAGTTTGACAAAGACATCCCATTTAGGATTGAGGACTACAAAGTCTCTCACTCTCTGCATATTGTCCAGCTCTAGATTTCTGTGTTAGTTACTAATGCAAGAGGAACTGTGCTGATATTGATTAAGTGAGGCACGCATCTGTAGATATAGATTCTTGGTCACTGTGCTGGCCCCTAGAAACTCTCAGTTACTTGATTAGAAACTTCTCTTAGAAAAGTTAAAAGAGCTTTAACTTTTGTTTCTTTGGCTTATCTTTTATTAGAGAGTTTAAGTTAGATTAGATGCCATAACTTCATAGTTAGAATTTATTTTCTATACTTATACTTGAAATCCATATTAACAATAGAAAATATTTTAGTAGAAGTAGCTCTCAGATATTGCATGAGCATGTTTTACGTAAATTTATTTCATTTAAACACTTCTTTTTAAAATTAACTCTTTTATATTTTCAGATTATAATATAATTGCATCATTTCCCCCTTCCTTTTCATTTCTCAAAACTCTCCCATATACCTTTCCTTGCTCTCTTTCAAACTCATGGCCTTTTTTTTCATTAATTGTTGTTACATATATGTAACATATGTGTGTGTGTGTCGACATATGTATTCTAAACACATAAATACAACCTACTTAGTCAGTATAACGTGACTCATGTGTGTATTTTGGAGGTTGACAGCTTGATACTTGAGTGCTTTTCTCTGAGGATCACTAGTTCTCCAACTCTCTACACTCCTTACTTGCCCATAGTTCTTTGTGTAAGGTTGAGGCTTCCTACATTGCCCTTGTTCACATTTTGTCTATTGTCATTTCTGTTTATCTCATATTTAGGCAGTCATGTTAGTAAGATTTTAAGGATGTAGCTTCTGACATTTCTAGGAGGCACAATCTCATAGCAACTCATTAAACCTCCGGATCTCATAATCTTTCTTCCCCCTTTCAAAAATGATCCATGAACCTTAAGTGTGGGAGTTATAAGTGTATTCGTTAGGACTGGGCCCCCCAAATCTGCGTTTTCATTGCTTGTGATCTTTGTCCGTTGCATAGTGAGGTTTCCTTGATAAGGGGTAAAAGAATAGACTTATCTATGGCTATGAGGACAGTGGTTAGTAAGTAATTCAGAATTATGCTGGTATAGGACAATGGTGGTTTTAGATTCTCCTCTAATCACTGTGGCATCACTAGCACTGAATAGTGAGCTAGATTTCCATTATTGGACATGGCTTCCCTCTTCAAATAAGGGCTTACCTTACACCTCTGGAGGGCGAACAGGGGCCATGGCAATAGCATATCATGCTTTAGAAGTCACATGCACAGTTTAAGTAAAAATGCCCTATCTGAGTATACCAAAAGGGCCAAAGACCACCAAACAATACCCCAGCACCAGTCATGAGAAGCCCTCAAAACACCCCAGGCTATTGTTTTGCCTTGCCTTTGCTTGCCCCCTAGACGTGTAAAGTCAATCTCTATTGCTGAAAATACTATGCACTTGAGGCACAGGACTCAGGGACCCTTAAGCTAGGACTGACTTGAAATCCTTTCATTAAGGACTAGCTTTCACAGTACCAGGAGGCACCATGCAAGCTTCCAAAGGAAGGAAGCAATCAATAGTTCTCCCCAGCTAACACCTAGGTCTTATTTGTCTGAAATTGCATTCTAACTTGAGCACCTTGTATTTTACCTGCCAACACTAGACCAAAAACTTCATTCAAATGGCCTCTGCCTTTGTCTTCAATGATTGTCTCTTGAAGGAGTACTTATCCCTCAAGTGCTGTGTTCCTGTGCATTCACACTCAAGGTATTTATGTTTGCTAAGCAGCTTTCAGCCTCCGTCAGTCAGTCATCCTGCATGGAAACAGAATCACCAATTGCCCTTTCCTATTGCCTTTTCAGATATATGAACCTGCATTTCAGCTCAATAAAATTAATGTTTTTACTCTGGAATTAAGGATACCTAAATAAATACAACTTACAAATATAGTGACTTCTTATCTAAAAACTGTAACATGAAGCAACATAATTCATTTTAAGGCAGATGTGTTGTATCCTAACCCTCTCAAGATTAGAGTAGGGAGATTGCTGGATCAAGGCCGACCTAGAGTCTTAATAAAATAGTAATCATCATTATCACAATTCTGAAAGTAGTTTTCATCAAATTCTTATTTTTTTTCAAATTCTTATTTTAACATATTCTTTTATACCCATACCTTTGATCATTACTGCAGGTCTTGCAATTACAAGTAGAAGGTTCCCAAAACATGTGCCTCAGAAATGACTCTCTATAAGAAAAGCAGCAAATGGTTAACACACAAATTTATGATAAATTTACACTGGCCAAATAATTAATTCTAAATATAATCTTTCATACCTTTTGTGTATTTGGCTAGCCTGCGCAGTGATTCTTTTATCAAATGCGTTAAAAAAAATAAAGACAGTTTTGGTAGGAAGTTTGGAGTCAAGATAGTATGCTAAGTATGTACATCTACTTTGACTCTTTCTAAGTATTTTCAGCAATAAAGTCAAGGGCTATTTTTTTTAAAAAGACATGACTCCACAGGGTGACAGTGTGAAGAAACAGTAGAGACAAAAACAACTAAATATTGAAAAACAGAAACAGGTGGCAATGATCCTGCAGAGTTGCAAAAAACCCACAGTGGAGAAACTAAGCTTTAACTTCATTTACACTCAAGATTTCTCAAATGTCTCTGGCATGTCTTATCTTCAATTGAATTGGACTAAAGGTTCTCTGATAGCTGATAAAAAAAATAAAGCAAAACAAACAAAAAACAAAACACCCACTCCAGTTGAGTCTGAAGAAGACTAGAATTTGAGTGAGTACACTTGAGTAAGATAGGTCTGTTCTCATCAGTGTGGGTATGCCAAGATGGAACAAAGGTGTGGAAGAGATGATTCACTGTCTTCTAGAGCTATGATTTTCATTGTATGTTCTGGAACATGTGAGCTCTGGTCTTTTACACCGTTTAAATTTGGGATTTGTACCAGTTGACTTCCACCAGATTCTGTAACCCCACAACATGGATTAGTCTGGCTTTCATACAGCAGATCACAACATTTGAGCCACAGCCTCCATAGGTTTGTGAATTCACTTTGGAAAACTCTTCTTATGGATAAATCACACTGATTCCACTTCTCCAGGGAACTCTAACACTGACTTTGATTTTTTCAATTCCAGATAGACAAAAAAGATGAGAGAGAAGATTTAAATAAGAAAGACTGGGCTAAAGAACAATTACAATCTTGAAATCCCAACATCAGGCCTTTGCACAGAGAAACTGTCCTCTGTCAGCAGAAGTACTCACATGTGTGTGGAGACAGAACAGGTTGAAGGGACTCATGGCTGAGCGCTTTACTCAAAACCAAGGCAATGACTCAATGTTGAATGAGTGAAAACCCAAATGCCACGCTCTTGTTTTAATTAGTTTATAGAACACCTAAATTTTTCATATATGTAGAAGGTTGAAAAAAATCCCTCACTGATAGCAATAAAAGAAGAGGTCTAAAGTTCAAGCATTGGATGGTTTCACAGAAGCAACCCATATTGACACAATGAGGCCATTCTCCCAGCCAAGGGGCTTCAAATCTTATAGTCACCTTTCTAATGCCCTACATTGATAGTAAGCAGATCCCAAATGAAAAGACATTTCTCTGTGTGAAAGACAAAGGACAAACAGATCTGTGAGACCCACAGTCAGGGGGGAAAGCAACAGAACCAAAGCACAAAGGAAAGACTATGGGAATGCTCTATATCTTGAATATGGTACTTTGTGGTAGGGGTGAGAAAAGTATACATTTGTGAAAACTCACTTAATAGTATTCATAAATCAGTGTTTTTTTATCATATGTAAGTTATGCTTCCATAAATTTGATTTTAACCACTTTTATTGACACCTAATTGTTAAAAAATATTGCAGTTATAAAGTAGAAACAAGATACACATAAAACTGGAAAAATTGAGAAGTAAAACAATCATGTGAAGTTTAATAATCTAAATGTAAAACATAAAGTTAAAATCTTCCAAAAAGACAACAAAAAAAAATCACAAAATTGAAAACTCCAATAAAAGGCTCAACGGTTATCCTGGAAGAGAAATAGAAAGATTGTAAGAGCCAAAGGCAGTAGATAACTGAAATAAAACAGTATTTTCCAGTCACAATGGGGCAGTTACACATAAGAACTCACAGCAGTTATAAGAGAAAGCACAGGATCTGCAGAAGCCCAAGACAGACACAATCACAGGAGGGATGAGTGGAGAGGATACAATGTCGCACCCTTAGTTGAGGACAAATTGGCAAGTGATAGCTACTAGAAGAGCTTTCTTTAAGAGTGCAGTCAAAGTTGAGTCAGCCAAGCTCCAGTGATGATCACACACACAAGAATATATAGACAACATGAATTGTACATTGGTCTTAAAGAAAATGAGAGCACTAAGTTGGGTAGATAGGGAAAATAGTGAATATGATCAAAATACATTGTTTAAAATACTAAAAAAATTATTAAAAATGATTTTTAAATAAAAATATGGCTGGCCATGTGGTACTGGATAACCAACATATATACAAATGACACAACACATACTGGCAAGATGTACTGTGTATTTAGGAATATATATATATGCATACACATATGCATATATATGTGACAGTCATTAATAAAAAGGCAGGTCTGAATTGGAAAGAGAGCAAGGAGTATATGGGAGGGTTTAAAGGAAAGAAAGGAAAAGCCCACATGATGTAATTATTTTGTAATCTCATAACATAAAAGAAACAATTAAAATAAGAGGAAACATATGGGGCTGTAGAGAAGGCTCAGAGAGTAAGAGCTCTTCTTCCAGAGGTCCTGAGTTCAATTCCCAGCAACCACATGGTGGCTTACAACCACCTATAGTGAGATATGGCGGTGTCTTTTGGTCTGCATGAATACATGCAGACGGAACACTGCTTACATAATAAATAAATAAATCTTATTTTTAAAAGATGACTTTGACCTCTTTATATCAAAATAATAGTCAAACAGAAAGAGAAACTATATTTAATATCTTAGGCCTGAAATACTAACAGTTTGAAGGGGTTTACAACGTATTCTAAACAATAGAATTTGAAAAATCCGAATGAAACTTGATTTACCTCAAAGACTATTAACTTTCAGAATGAAGTGAGAAGATAAAGAAAATTCTAGAAGGGGAAAAAAGAAATCCATGTTTACTCCAAAAGGTCTGGAGTAAAACTAACTTTAAATGAAGTTTTAGTAAGGATTTCCTGGGTGGTGCTGAAACACCATGACCAAAAAGCAAGATAGGAAGAAAGAGTTTATTTGGCTTACATTTCCATATTGCTATTTATTATTGAAGGAAATCAGGACAGGACTTCAAGCAGAGCAGGATTCTGGAGGCAGGAGCTGATGCAGAAGCCATGGAGGATGCTGCTTACTGGCTTGCTTCCCTTGACTTGCTTGCTCAGCCTGCTTTCTTACAGAATCCAGGACCAGCAGTCCAGGGAGGGCACCACCCACCATGGACTGGGCCCTCCCTCATTGATCACTAATTAAGAAAATGCCTTCAAACTGGATCTCATGGGACCATTTCCTCAACTGAGGCTCCTTCATCTCTGATGACTCTAGTTTGTGTCAAATTGACAAAAAACAGCCACTACAGATATTTCCAAAACATAAAAGGCAAAGAAATAATGCAACAGACTACCTCTAAAATGTGTTAAGTATCTTACTCCCATGCAAGCTTTTCTCCAGGCAGACATAATCAGCATAAGAAGAGACGCCTAATATTTTTGAACACATAAGAACCGGTTGACCTGATTTAAAGCTCTCATCAGCAATTCCTCAAGAAACTATTTGGAAAATAAGTATTTCTAAATAAGGACAATAGCAAACAATCGGAATACAAACAAACCAGAATAGTCAATACAATTTCAAAGAGAATGCATTAGTGAAGCCCCGGAGTTCTCAGAACACTGTAGAGATCCATAAGAGTCCACAAAGGACCATTGTGAGTACCCCAATTACAAAGAGTCCCCATTGTCTCTTACTCTGAGGACAGAAGGCCAGGGACACCTGTCCCAAGTGTTAACTATAGTTTCCTTCCTTTGAAGGTTTTACTGTTCCCTGATTGCCTTGCTGTCATGTGTACTGGACCTTTTCATCATGTCAAAGGAATTGAACTTGAAATTCTCCAAGGTGGCATATGTGTGCTCTGAAACAGATAATGCAGAGTGGTTTGTTCTCTGACATAACTATGCTCTGTCCTAAAGCCTGGGCCATACCTTAGCCCTGCAATGTGCTCACTGCAGAACCTCTGTGTTACCTAGTACTCAGCTGAAAATTTTTTCACTAGCTTCCTTAGAAAAATAACTTGTCAATTGTGAAATAAATTGAAACCAATTTTAAGTATTCCTGGCACTCCACGTGATTGAGTCAACATGGCTCTGATGGGCTGTACCTCGTATAGAGGCATGCCCTTGGGCGTGGCTTCATAAACCCATGCATACCCCTTGTCTTAAAAAGAGACGCCATGTTTTGGTCGTCTTCTCCGCCTGACAAGCTTCTCTGCTTCCGTACCCGCCTGGGAACTCTCTTAAATAAACCCTCGTGTGGCCTTGATAGTGTGAGTATGTGTCTCTCTGCAAGTGCGAAACCAACACCAACTACTTCTCTTTACTAGAAGCTGTTTTGTGGTAGGGTAATATTGTGATGTTACCTATGAAAACAAAATCTAAATTAAAATAAATTTAAGCTTCCTATTCAGCATCTCAAAACTAAACATCTCAGTGGTTATGGATTATGTATGTAATATAATTATAAAAATAGAGTAGTGAATGGCACAGCGGTTAGAATGGTGCATGATGGGATAAGAAGAACACCATGGTAAGAGAATATTTAGAAAGGCTGTAAGACCAGTAACATTATTACATAATCTGTATGGAACATATATAATAGTTTTATAATATATACTGTTTAAATGGTCATACATATTTTCTCCACAATATAAAATCTCCAGTTATGCACACATCCTGTGACAAGTATCTGATGTTTTGAGAATAAAAATAGGGTTCAACTCTACTGATATTTTAGCTATACTATGGACATCTACAGGACTGAAACTCAGCTTCTTAAAATCACCACTAACCAGGTTTCAGCCAAATACAATGAATTGCACTATTTCAGTGTTGCTGGAGGCTAAGGCAGATTTCAAATGATACTCAGCAAAACTTTTACTTCTTTTTCAAATGTGCCTATAAACTTTTTGTGCCTATAAACAACGCAGTCATTTTTATTTTAATTGACTGAGTTACTTTATGCTTTAGAAGACAGTCTCCATTGATAACTCCCAACCACACTTTCTTCGAAAAATATTAATTGCTTCCTTAGGCTCAGACAATCTCAAATATGCTAATATTCCCACTTCCCAAAGCTGAGGGCCTGAAATAGAGGGACCTTGAGACCATGAGAGAACTTGGATTAAATTGACATCTGGTGAAATTGGAGGGACACATGAGAGGTTAGTAAATGATTAAGTCAAATATCAAAGGGCTAATGCAGCCAGTGAAACAGTTAGAAAAGGGAGATCCAACTACTGATGAGAAAAGCAGGATGTATGTGTCTGTTTCTGAATTCATTGAAGTTACATAACTGGTTAATTTAGGGGAAAATTCCCACAAGATTTCAAAAGTTCTTCAAGGTTAGCCACTATAAATATTTTGCAAATTTCTTCATTTTTTTAATTTGTCATTGTGTACTACACAGAGAAATAATCTCTTTGTAGAGAAAATGCCTAATAATGGTTGGTTTGTTTTTTCTATTTCCCCATCTGGGACAAGGATAACTTGAGCAAAGTGTTATATGGGAACAATTTATTCTAATATGTGCGTTCATTGTAGACTTCTTGCTTTAAAAGATATTCTTCAAAAGATATTAATAGTAAAATTACTTAAAAGTTCATCTCAATTCCTGCATAGAAATTATATAATTAAATTTTATCAGGAAGGTGACAATGCTTTATCTAAATGAACGCAATATTTAATATGTCTTAGGTTTCTATTTGAGTGTAAGTTTCTACTCCAGGCTGACTTTTACCAAAGAGGACCAAGAACCTAAGTAGCCTCCTCCCTACCCACATTTAAAAATATTTTTGCATATCTCTATGGATAAAATATTTATTTTGAAATAAACCCAACACAATGCAAAATAAGAATATGGATGAATTTCCTTCCACAACACCCATTTTCAATGAGCAGACAAAATACACTGTAGCTAAGCATCAAGACAAGAGAATAATACATTTTTATTTATTCCTTTCCCAGACAATTAGGCTTCATGCATCTACTATTCAATTTGTTACATTTTTTGTGAGTTCTTCCTGAATTTTTTTAAGTCCCTTCCCCCTCCCGCCCATCCCAGTCATTCTCTATTCTCCCCATCACTTTATCTTCCTGAATTTTAAGGTAGGATCATATCAAAATTTGTTGAGTTAAAAAAAAATGTCTTTCTCAACAGTTGCCTGACTATGACCTATAGTATTCTTATGCAGTCAAGGGCATTTCCTGGATGAACCTAAGTTCAGCTTCTGCTTGACTGTACTTGGATATGAAGGGAAATGGGTCTTTTGACAGCACTTTCGTTATCAATTATTGATTATTTTCTTCTTGTACAGTATCTTTAGTTAATAGCCTTACAACTGAGCACCAAATGAACAAAAGAAAAACAAAATTAAAAAAGATGCCTATGGTTATGTTTCTTTTGCCTATGGTAGTGTTCATTTAAGATGCCCAAAAGATAGAATAAAATGATAAATACTGCTATAACTTTTAGTTGGTTTAAATAAAGATCTGAGTAACTAAAGAATCTTTACCTTTCTATATTATCTCTCTCCCTGTCTCGAGACAACTTTCTATCATAGCCTGCATTTATTTATAGTCTTCTCATTATTGACAAAATACAAATATTTCATTAATCATTCATATTAATAATCTATATACCTGTGAGCAGTTTGGATTTCATAAGATATAATTTTGGTATTCATATGTATTAATATGTGTGATATGCTTTTTATCTTTTCAGTGTATGAGTATTTCACAAATTCCATTTCCCTGTGGTGATTTTGCTCTCTTGTGACTTTCTCCAGTACAAGCAACACTGGATAAACATTTTTTCATGTGTTTACTTACTCACCAATAAGACATTAGGACAGTTACCTAACACCAGTCATTGGAATGAGTATCTTTTCCACTATTAGAAACTGACAATGTTTTGCATAGCATTTGTGGCAGCATATATCATGAACTAAAAATTCTTTCTCAGCAACCATAACATGTTTACTATAAATCTTTGTAAACTTCCCCAATCTGATAGAATTTTGGACTTTTATATTTTGCAAAATATAATCAGTCTAGAGTGATCTTCATTTAATCATAATTTTAGCATGTTGGTAACCTACCACATGTTGTTCTTTCACCACAAGTTACCAATATTTCTTTGGCATAGTTAAGAATTTATCTCTCAAATACCAGTGACAAAATAATTACACAGCCATCATCTTTTCTACTGGCTCCATTTGTATATTCTTAGCCTCAACCTTGGGAGCAGTGGTAGAAAGTTGATGATATCTTCTTAGTGGAACTAGTTGTCTACCTATTCCTACTTTGTTTAGAAGAATGGAGACATATACTCGAGTATTATATCAAATATTTTCCTTGAATGACTGAGATATGGGCTATAAATAGGACTTCTGACAATTGCTGTAACCATGGCAACCATAAATATGAATGTAATTTATTTTTTAAATGGAATTAGACATGTTGAGATACCATCTTGTTAACTTGATCACTCATTCATCCTTTTCTAAAAAAATACATCCAAACTACTGATGATGTTCCCAAACTAATAAGAAAAGAAGATACAAAAATTACAGCAAACCATTATAAAGAAGACAGATAATGTGCTTTTTGGAAAATACAAGAGAGGCAAGAAAATGGAAAACCAAAATATTGATTGATTTATCAAATACTTTTCTTTCATTCTCAAATAAAAGATGAAGAAAGAAAAGCCCCCAGCCAAGCCAGAGAAGACACTTGGAATCTTGGAGTTACCTTCTGACCCTGCTGAGAATAGAAGACCTGTCAACAGTTCCCCGAGTCTGAATCCCTCTCCCTGACCACCTCATGATGAGCTTACAGGCTGTGCCCACACTCCAGCAGCTGGCCAGGCTGAGACATGAAGACCTGACCATCTCTGCTTTAGAGCACCTTCCCAGAATTTTCTTCCCACCACTCTTCCAGGAGGCCTTCATTAATCAACAAACTAAGGTATTAAAGGCCATGGTAATAACCTGGCCCTTCACCTGCCTCACTCTTGGGGCCCTGGTGAAATATGTCCAGAAGGATAACTTGCAAGCTGTTCTAGATGGACTGGATTGGCTGAATACCCAGGATGATTGGCCTAGCAGGTGTAGACTACGAGTGCTGAGTCTGCATCATATCTACTTTGACTTTTTGGAAGGATGTGTTCACGCACAGAATCATGTGGACTCTCGGTGGCAGGAACTAGGGGAGGCAGACCCTACAACAAAGAAGAAGCCACTGGAAGACTAATTGAATGTACAATGATGCACAGAATTCTCAGACATTATGAAAATAGCTTCTTCGTGCTATGGCTCAAAGAAAGAAAAAATACCATGCATATTAATTTTTGTAAGCTGGTTCCTAAATAAATGAAATTGCGGACAAAGGAAAAAAAAAGATGAAGAAAATAAGGAGTAAATTTGTTCATCAGGTATATACTTTTGTTTTGATTTTGAGTATTCCTGGATGGCCTGGAATTTACTATGCAGCCTAAACTGGCCTGGAACTCGCAAAGATCAACCTGCCTTTGTGTTTCTAATGCTGGACTTAAATGTGTTCAACACCACACCTTGTCTCAGCAGGCACATTTCATATGTAACTAGATGTCTGATTTTCTCAGTACCAATAGTCACTAGGTATATAACCTTAACTAAAATAAGTATATTCTAAGCCTTGATTTTCTTATAGGAAAACATTTTAAAGAGAGTATATATCTTTTAGGGTTGTTGCCGTAAGTAGTGAAATTAGTATACACAAAATGCTTAGAGATTTCACTGGTTTTTAGCATTCAATACATGTTAGACATTCAGGGGTCACGTAGGAAATGGGGGGTTTCATTCATCCTCAGTGTCATGATTTAGCTCTCTGTTTCTTAATGTCATCTAAATAACATAGAAAGAAATTAACACATCTAAAAACATAGGTTTTGGCCCCTTTAGACTCCTTGGTTTTCTATTCCTATTTAAGATTTCAACTTCAGCTGCATGTTTGAATCTGATCTCAAAGCCATATTAAACTTCAAATGTTGTTCCTTTTATAGGATGTCAGAACATTTGTCCACTGTATACCACCCATCTTTTAATCTCTGCTCCACTTTCTCTGTCTTTTATATCTTATTCGTCCTCTGGGAATAGCATTGTCTCTCTTTGCCTTTAGATATATCTGCAGAAGCTTTGTGTCTAACTGTTCTAAAAACTTAATATGTTCACACAGGCTTCTTTGGTTTTGAATGCTATTATTGGGGATGGAGGTGATAAATATAGAATCCCTATTTATTTTTCATATAGAAGTCTTGAGTGCCTTAACCTTGTCACACTTGCCAGCAGTAGGCTTTTTTGCAAAGCTTGCTTTCTGCTTTTATGAGACTCAGCCCTGGCTGGCATGGGAGCCTAATAGCCACTGGCTGAGCTCCTATCCAAGCTTTCTTTAACCCTGCCTGCTCTCCTCTTCCGCACCATACACACAATCACCCCATCTCTGTGGGGTACTAGGTGAGATAAAAGACAGGATGAATAATCAAAACTGTAAAACAGGAAGAAAGGAAGATGGCTACAGTGGAGTGTTGAGGGAAAATGAGAACAATGAGAATGAATCAAGTAACCAACACTTATCTAGGACTCACTATGTGCCCAGCACAGTGCTAGCTACTTTCTATGTATAATTCTATTGTGTCCTTATAGGCCAAATATGAGGATCATATCCCTATTTAGATGAAATCAAGAATTACAGGTATCAAGCAAGCAACTTGAGATTTTACAGTTACTGAGTGATGGGAATCTGAGGATTTCTGCTTACATGCTCCATGTTCTATTTATCTTCCACTCAGAGGAAGGCTCTATGAGTGTATTTGAATGTTCAGTGTGGGAGGATGGAAAAAATTCCTTTCTTTTTTTCTTCCTTCTTTCTTTTTTTTCCCAGTAAATTTTACCAATATATTTACATTAATATTAGGAGTATGATTCCCATAGTTGAGATGAACAAAAATATGAATCTTCAGGACATTTCAAATGGGGTATCAAGATAGCAGAAATATGTAATTCAGCAGGGGAAGAGTTATATCAAATATTGTTGAGTTTTAGTATGAGAACTCTATTATTAAGAACTTTGTGAATTTATTCTGTAAAGCAAATGAACATTTTGTAGATATTTTATAAAGTTGTTTCTCATTTGTTGGCACAGAATATTTAATGAAAACATTAAATCCCAAAGTACTTGTTTTTACATAATAAATTGCTAATGCCAGCTATTTACACTTATTTCTGTTTGAACCACAGTCAAAAGAGAGGTTGAAAATTATTCTTTCCCGTTAATTCTTTGTCAGTCTCTGGAATACTCATTGTGTGTTTACTATATAGACAATTTCATAAGTATACATGCTAACAATATACAGAAGTGACAAAATCTATTGTACTATTCTTAAATTCTATACCTCTCAACAAAATTTACTATGTCATCTAGAAAAATGCAAAAACAGAGTAAATGAAATTGTATCTGGGCACTGGCAGAACACAATGGTAGATTATAGATTGTACTGAGAAGAAATGAAAGATATTATATGTAGACAGAGAAAAATAAAATTCATCAGCAGGATTACTGAAGTATGTTTTGAAGAGGGACATGTAGAAAGAGTGTGTATGTGTTGTAAGTGTACCGAATTGCTAGATGTAGTGGCTTGTGGGTGCATGAAACTTGGAAATTTGAGAAAACTGTGGGATATATAGTAAGTTCATAGTGAGTCTAAGATTCATGATGAAATTCTATCTTAAAAACACAAGAGTTGGGAAGTTATCTCAGAGGTAGAGTATTTTCCTTTCATTCCCAAGGCTCAGGGTTTAAATCCTATCACCAGACAACCAAAGTTTCATTTCCTAGACACATTGCCATTCTCAAAATGTAAATTGGTGATAGTAAATCTAGTATATGTGACAGCTTTAATTTGCTATTAATAGAAAAATTATTGCTCTATATCAGTGGTTCTCATCCTTCCTAATGCTGCAACCCTTTAATACAGTTCCTCATGTTGTGTGACCCACAACCATAGAAATAATTTGTTGCCACTTCATAATTGTAATTTTGTCTTTTTAAAATGAATTGTAATGTAAATACCTGGCATGTAGCATATCTGATAAAGAATCCCCATGGGGGTCATGACTCACAGGTTAAGAACCAGTGCTCCAAAGATTGGCTATGAGCAATGGAACAAACTATGTGTTTCATGTGAGGAAGGTTGACTGTTCAATTGTCATTAACAAAACTCAGGATGTGTTTACTGAAGGACAGAGGCTGAAGTGTTTCTTTGCTCCTGCCTGATGTCTCTACAAAGAAATTAAACCAGGAGCCACAGAATTTGCTTCCTGGATATTTCAGGTTTTTTTTTTTTTCAATCTCATTTCAATTTCTTGAATCTTCAAACTATCCTTAAATGAGCAGAGGAACTCTGTGCCTATGGCTGAAAGGCATTTTTATGCTGTTCATTAATATTTTTTGAGACACATAGTGTGAGAAGCTTCTAAAACATAATTATACTCCAAGGAGACTCAATTATACTTTTGAGAAATTCTAATGGAGAGAAGTTACTTTCCATATCAAACAGTGCAATCAGCACCTGTTCAGGATTAAGGGCGAGACCTTTTCTTTACAAATACAAATGTTACTGTGTAAGAACAGTTAGTTATAAACAGGTAACTTGGTTTGTATCTTAGCAAGTGGAGGTTTGTGTATCATTTGTACAGACAGAAGCAAGAAACTCCAATGTAGCATGTGCAGAGGAGAAAAGACCACGAGATGAGAGTTGCAGCTGGCCTCTCTTTCACCCTATCCCCAGACAATTGCCACTTCATTGAGCACCTTTTCCCATCTGTACATGGGGAACATGATGTGTCACAGCATAGCTGTGAGGCTTGGAAGCCTCTTGCGTGAAAATGCTGAGAACTATTCATGGCAAGGAAACCGGGGTTGAAAATCACTGTGTTTATAAGAGAATCGTATGAACTGTATATACATCAGCCCTGAAGACAACTGAAAAATGTAGAATTATAACCTCTTTAGCCTCCATTTGATGAGCAAATGGCTGAAGGCTGAATATTAAGAACAAAAGGTCAGTGAATTTCACTGCCTTATAGAAGTTTTATAAAATAATTGTTAGAGGAATTAATTGGTTTGAGAAACAAGTTTCAGTCATTGGAATAAACTTTTCTATTGAGGATTAATATCACTTATACTATATATATTATATATACCCTGTGCTCTGCCACAGTGAAGTCGCACACAAGCACCAATGTGAGTTGTCAGGCAGGCATGTGTAAAAATAAATGTCAGTTACATAAGACTTTTTTCCATCTATCACTGAATTAAACCTGTAAATGATAGGAATCATTCTACAGAATTCCCATTTCTTCAAAATAGAAAAATGAATAGCAGGAAAAATAAAAAATATTACTATATTTTGGAGTGTGAAGTACTGTTTTCCTGCTGTTCATGCGAGAGGAACAGTGATCCTTGAATAGCTCCAGTGTCCTTCTCAAGAACCCCACAGCCTTCAGTGTAACTCTTACATGTTGCATTGACTCATTCTGACCATTTGCTAAAAACTTTAAACAAAATAACAAGTTTTTATCAGAATTAACTGTGTATTAGCCTCTTAGAACAGAAGCTAACTTCCTCTTTAATCTACACAGATATTGTAAAATTAAGTCATGTATACATGTGCATTGTTTTATATGGTATTTACACTGTTTTTTAATTAATTTTATATCAACTGCCAAAGGATATATACCATTCCAACAAGATCCACTTCATTTTAGATCTGCTGATTGCCATCTGACTAATTAAGAACACATTCTTACTAAATTAAATAAATACATTATTAAGAATGCTTCCTCAGCTAGAGCAAAATTATTTGTTAAATTTTCTATGTGTATATTTAAATGGAGGCTAATGAATTTGGAATTTAGAGTTCGATTTTCTTCCCCTTCTCAGCCTTTTGCGGGTGATAAATCTTTTTTTTTTTTTCTGATATCTAAATGCACTTCAGTTTTTCTGTGACTACTTACTGCCTGTCACTTGGGTGTTCCCACTGTCACTCTCTACTGCAGTATTGGCCTGACAGTATGTGCAATCAGTTACGTTTGAGAGGCAACACAGGATGGCTTCACTATCTAGTGGTGGTCTGACTTGTTCAGAAAGCACCATGAAGTATATGTTCTTCTTTGGGGGCACTGTTTGTTTCTCTGCCTACTAAATATATGCACTATGTGTCTAGCATGCATTTATTTATTTACTAGTTATAGAGAGCTCTACAGTTTATTTTTTTCTCATGTCTGCATATTAGATAGAGGTCATCAAATTAGTAATGGAGAATACTGAACTCATTGTGAGAATATAGACACCCTTCAGGGATTTGCCATCTCTTTCATAACAATTACAGGTTTAGAAAAAGAATCACATCTTCACTGTTTCTGAGAGTCTTTTCAGTTGGCCACACCTAGTTGTCTTAGATTTTTTTATATTTGCATAAAATCAGTTCCTTACTTTGACTTAGGTGAATGATAATGTAGGGGTGATATCTTTAAGAAGGGTTCTTTCTAAATTTTGTTTTGAGTTAATCTTACTACATAGCTTTGGGATAGTGAGGTGGAACTTAGGAGGTGGACTGGCTTGTTTTGTATTTGAAATAACCCTCTTACCTCGGGGTCCCAAATTCTGGTGTTATAGAAGTATATCATGGTACCTGGTCCTTTATGACTTTTGTGATATAACAAATAATTCTGTAGTGATGTCATACACTGGATAAAAGTTGAATCATTGTAAGTTTCTTCCCTCTTGGGAACTATGTTCTCTTACTTAGCAGCCATTTTTTCTGGCATCTTAGCCTATGTTTCTTGCAGGAAGCAGTAACTAAGAAAAAGTGGTTTTATTGCACAAATTCTACTTGGTATTAGTAATAAAAACCTGGAGCAGATATTGGGTAAAAACTGAAATATTAGAGAGACAGAGAAACAAGCCACAGCCAAATCTCACCTAGACAACTCCTCGGACCAAAAAGAGTAGATATTGTCTTCATAAATCCTCAGATTCAAAGTCTCTGAGTCTCAGTGGAAAGGAACACCAGCAAAGGGAAGAACTTCTATTTCCTCTCACCTTATCTTTCTTACCCCACCCAGCTATTTCAGTTCCTGGTTCAACTTTCCTAGTGCTAGAATTAAAGATGTGTGCTACCTCCTGGCTCTGTTTGGCCTTGAACTCACAGAGATCCAAAGGATCTCTGCTTCCAGAATGCTGGGATTAAAGGCATGGATAACCACTTCCTGACCTTTGGGACTTGGCTTTGAAGGTAGTGCTGTCCTCTAATATTTTAGGCTATTTTTATTAAATATACAATATATCACCACAGGCTTTGATAGTCATCTGGAATTTATTTTAGGATAAATTCCAGAGAACTGAAATGTGGACATGCATGAGTAGCATCCAAGAAGAAATTAGTGAGTTGATTACACTGTGTTTATTTTTTTAATCCTGCTAGAACCCTGTAAAGAGTTGGAGAGAATGTGTCTGAGAACATATAAAGGATGAATCTGTAGCATATATGTGCTGGGCATGCTCCCCTATATATCTCAAGAATATCATTATCCTCAAAATAATTCAGAGCATCTTGAGAGAAAGCAATAAATCCTAGAATCCAGTCTTAAAACTACAATCTCAAGTTTCTTTATCAAAAGTAGAAATGAGCTTCCTCCAGCAGTTACTGCACATACCACACCCTATTGTATTTCTATTGTTATTAACGTGACTGGTATTAGAATTGATTCCTTTGTAGACTTTATCTTGATATCTAATTTCATTCCTTTAGATTCAGAGAAAACAGGGACTCAGAAAGGTCAGTTTTAAAAATCACACAGAAATTCAGATTCCTATTTTTATCTTAAAGGGATTTCATGATCCTTTGTTTAAGCCCTGTCTGCCACAATTCACTGTCTTCAAAATATGCAAAAAGCATGTGAAATCAGGTTCTATTTCAGTCGCACGAGAATCTTAAATCCCATCACCCTCTGAGGTGAGACAGTCAGCCTCAATATAACACAGTGAAAAATGCTTGTGATAAGTCTCCTTTTGGTAAAATCACTCTTCATCAGCGTCTGTCTGCTTCCAGATCAATGTGGAATCTGACTTGTGCCAACCCTGTGTAACTAATTTTAACCAATAGAGTCAGAAAGGAAGTGAAGTCTATGTCTTCTGAGTTGAAGCATTTGCTTTCTTAGTTTCTAGTTATAAGATATTCTAATCTGAAATTATGGTATCTATGGACAATGAAGCTTCGCTCAACTAGTATTCTGCACATACTTTTGTATCAGAGAGGCCCTTCTTCTCACCTACATTGGGCATGTAGTATGTAGACAAGATACCAGTCTTTGTTGTTTCAAACCAATGAATGATAGGGTCACTTGTAATGCATTATCCATTCCTAATTCATTGGCAAGAAACACTAATCATTCTATACTTCTTGAATTCCCTATCTTTTTCATTGATTGTTGATCCCACACATGTAAAATCTAGTTTTATGATGATTAATGAATATTGGCAAAATTGCCTAGCAACTGACCCAAATATTAGCAATAACTTTCCACCCTGTGTTACCCTAAATGCTCAACATTGCATATAGACGTCTATCCTCAGGGAATCCAATTAATTATACAGTATCTACATTACAAAATCTATTTTTGTGTTTGTTCAGAGAGCATTATTCCCACAAACATTTCCTAAATCTATGGTCAGCTACGGTAGAGGTAATAGAGTGAATGTTCTCAAAAGACCTTAGCCTGCCTTTCTTGACAGATAACTTTGGCTCAAATGCTTCTTAATGACCTTACCATAAGTCTTGTGTACTGTATATTTGCGTAAGACCTTTGCAGGTTCCCCTCTTTGTCTCTTTTTTATTACAGTTCAGAATTATAGCAATCTCAGAGATCCCCAGCTTGCTCATTTCTTTAATATTCTCTTTTGCGTGGACATCTTCTCTAATGTACTTTTAACCTGCAAATTGTCAAATTTTTTTAATGTTAAGACAAAGACTTGCTGAAAATACACATTCTTTTAGGATGTATTTATTATCCTAGAATTATTAATTTTTATTAGTTCATAAAACTAAAATGGGTGTTTGGACACTAACCTAAAATTTCTCAAAATGTGGAGCAATATCTTCAGAATCCGTTGTTGTGCTTATATTAAGTGGTCTCAGAACTGCCAAAGTGAGTTGTCAAGAATGGACCAAAACCCGAATTTTAAGCTGGCTCTAATCTTCACTGTATATTTTACAGAACTGGTAATCAAGTTCACACAGAGATAAAATCCAGCAGAAAGGAGAGTAGTCAAAATTATTCAACTTATTGGAGTAATGGTTCAATTTAAAATACAGACCCCCTGATTCCAACCAAAGTCAACACATTACTCACAAAAAGTACTGTATTGTATCACAAGTGTCTTGAAGCTGAAGAAGTTTTTATCTTCATGGCACTTGATGAATTAAATAATAAGAACATGCGAGAAACATGTTTTGTCTCATTGATTGATACATATGGCACCTGCAATTGCCTTGAAAAATCTGACAGAGATCTCTGGCCATCACAGGTGGTGGCTAATACTTAAACAATAGTAGGAGAGAAATAAATGATCATGCTTATTGGAGCTTTTAAAAACTTTGCAGGTAATGATATGGCTAAACAGATTGAAAATGACATCTGGAAGACTATTTTGGGATAGACTTCTGAGTGATTAGTTGATATTCATTTTGAAAATTTAAATAATAAAGTCATAGAAATGTTGGTCTAGTTATGGACAATTTAGTAACTAAATTTGATTTTAACACATAATCAATACAGTAAAAGCAATTGTTCTAGTTGCTATAATTTAGTTTTACTTATATGTCCTATCAAAAAACAGAACATACTTTTGTATGAAAGCAAGTAAAAGAATGTTGGTACTCTCCTTGACCTGTATAGAAGAGTATTTGAGTCTAACTCCATGCATATGATGAAGATATTGTCACCTACTCTTTGGCATCAACTACTATTTTGGTTTATTATTATTAAAAAGTGAAAAGTATAATGTACATAAAGAGAATTTTGACAACTGATGAAATGACTCATTAAATTAAAACATAGCTGGAGGCCAGAGAGTCTAGTGGGCAAGTGCTTACTTTGCAACTATAAGGACCTGAGTTTAGCCCTCCAGCACACAGGTAAGAACTTAGATGTGGCTGTATGCATGTATAATCTCAACACTAGGAGACAGAGACAGAAAAGTTCCTGTGCTCACTGAATAGCCATTTTATGCAATCAGTGAGCTATGGATCTTGTCTTAAAGGACGAGATGAAGGGCAATACTGGAAAACATCTTACATGGACTCGGGCTTCCACACATGCATGCATAAGTATGCATACCTGTATACACATGGACATGCCACACATGCATAACAAAAATTAAATAAAAACAAAATTACTTAAAATAAAACAAAAAAAAACAAATGGAATTTGGATTGAAATTTGAATAGAAATATTACCAGGGAGGTAAAAATTTGCCTGAAAAGGAAAGCAAATATGTACAGTGAATAAGTGCAATAAATAGATAGATAGATAGATAGATAGATAAGTGAAGCTTGACTGTAAATCACAGTTGAGACAGAAAGTAATATTTCACAGTCAACACCAAAGCATGCTTAATTCTATATTCCTCTGCTGATTTCTGGGCTTTGAAGGGAATAACAAAAGCATTAGGTGTTACTGAAGACACAGGAAAGGAAAAAAGGATCAAAAGAAAATGTAGATGCACTAGTTTTGTTCATTTCCCCAAAGCATCATCTTTTCTTACCATGAAAAATTTCCTTCCAGTGGCTAATATGGGGCACTTAAAAAAGGATTTAAATTTTAAAAAATCAGCTTGTTCAGGGGAATGAAAGACATAGTGCTCAGAAAGTCTATCATCTCCACCACAACAGAGGTTGTGTCCATAATGCTTATGATGGGAGGTTCCCCATCTGGAGTGTATTCTGCTACAAGAAAGTAAACACTCCAGGAAGGTATGAACAGTTCTGGGTTTTATTTTCAGAAAATTTAGGTAAGTGTTAACTATGATAGGATGGTGGCATTAAAATAAAACTAAGTTCAAGTTCTGTGGTTCACAATTGGTCTTTATGTCTAGGACTGATGGGTTTGTATGATGCTATTGTTATGATCACTTACCTTACCAGGTATGGTTTAGCAACTGAGACAAGAGGATGCAAAGGTAGGGTAGAACAATTTTATTCATGTGAGAAAGGACATTTGTGGATTTAGAAGATGTTAATTACTGCATTAATGCCTGCCAATAGCAACAGCTAGAGTAGATGAATAGCCTATCATTTTACTAGACATTTTTAATGATTCATTATTAACTATCCTTGTGTCTTATTCAATTTCATAATATAGGTTATCTGACAAGATAACAGCAGAAAAGACAGATTCTAACTGCATCTAAAACTGAATTCCTGTTTTTGTACAACTATGGTTTAAATGTTATCCTTCATCCACAGCATAGTTATTTCAATATGCACATATCACCACCTTCCTTTCCTTATCCACCTTAAACAACTTCCTGAGGCTTAAAAGACATTTATAAATACTTTTTTTCCTGAATGGAAAATCTAGGTAAAAATAACTTTTTGTGGGTCTGGTGATATAGCTCAGGAGCAGAACACTTCCTTGGCATGCACAAAAGAAGGTCTACGTTCAAACTTTCGAATGAGTGAATATATAATAAATAAATAATCCTTTAGTAGAATAGAAATTCATATTATTTAAATATGTTAACTTGTAAGAGTCATATATTGAAGACCATATTCTTGTAGTTTCTGTAACTTATTCCTACCTGACACTGTCAGGATAATTAATGCAGCAGATGTAACTTGGCTCTGAGAACCAAGACAGAACCAGGATATTCAGGCATAAAGGAAGTTCTGACCTGACAAAAGAGGCCACTGTGTACTTTCATACGAGGGTTCCTTTTGTCACCTTATGCTTTCATGGCAGCATAAACTTCCTTTGACTTGACCTTGAGCTAGAGTCTCCATGCATATCATTCTATTACTCTCCACATTAACACAGTATCCTTAGCTTCCAGGAAGAAAGCATTGGGGTTGAATTTAAATGAATTGTATTTCTAAACATATTGTGATTGAGAACATGGAAATCTGTAAGAAACAATTTACCAAACTAAGTTTAATTGTTAACATATTTCTGATTTTAAAATGTAAAGTCATTAGCAGGAAGAAAATATGATATTCAACATACTATCATTCAACCAGCTTTAAAATTCTCACTGTGGATAGAGTTAAATTTAGAGTAATCTTTTCAGAACTGAACTGAGATTATCAAATAACCAGGAATTAAAGACATAAATTTGCCTTTAGAATTCATAAGAGTTGAATAATAAATAAATAATTTGCTAACTCTAGTCCCTGAACATATTCTCCAACTTTAAAAAAGTTCAAAATTGCAGCATGGCCAATAAATAAACACACATTGTGTGAGATCTGGTTGTTCTTGGGTTTTCTTGCATCCATCTAGTGTCTTCTACTGGTGTATTAAAGCAAAACTGAAATCGAGTGTCAGTTCTTCTCCCATGAATTTTAGCCTTACTGGTTGTCATTGTAACTTGTTTTTGTTGTATTCCTGTCTACTTGCCATGTGTGGGCTTTTCAATTTCTAACATTATTTTTAACATGAATATTTTCTCTGCAGTTTATAATCATGGACTTGCTTTTCCTCATCAATAAATTTCAGTCTTATGTCCCTCTGGTTTTCTTCCTTAAAGCATTATATTTTTAATCTCAATCCGGCCATGTTGCTGCATCTGAATTGTTACTTAACAGCAGCTGATAGAAATTGCAGCAACAGCAGAGTTTATGGGATAAAAGATACAGAGGGTACTAATTAAATTTGCCTTCTTATCTGAAGCACACAAACAGGGATGTGTGTGTGTCTCACAAATGTCTCAATCTGTGTTAATGTCAACAATGAGATTGCATAACTATTGCAATTAAAGCAGTAAGCAGAGCATAGTAGTTTGTTGTCTGTGATATCAATACGCTATTTGGAAGAATATTGTTTCTGTGGACGTGCCTGTTTCCATGGGTTCTAAATTTGCAAAGAAAAGTAAAAATGTTTTGAATACAATCCAGATATACAAATATAAAGGAAAAAATTAAAAAAATCTATTCATACACATTTGAAAGGTGAATACTGGTGTGTGCTATCGATTTGAAGAAAATCTGTCAAACACAAAATTGCTGAGAAGCAATTTCAGTTGTTTCTATTTTCTTTCTTTCTTTCTAGTAAGTGGTCTTTAAAAGAGAAAAAATTGTTTTTATGTGCATTATACATTTTCCTTTATTAGACATTGCTTTCAAACACAACTATTAAAAAATATTTTTAAGTAAATATAAAAATATCTTAAAAATTATGCTGCTATGCTTACAACTTTCAGGGTAAAATAGGAATATATTTAGAAAGAAATTTAAATTATGTAAAATAAAACATTTTGCATTTTCAAAGGAATGCTTAGAACAAAATTATAGAAGTCATAACTGATTTTTTTTGTTTTCATTTATTCTCCTGTGAATTGGTAATGCTTGCTTTGGAGAACCAGCTTTCAGAAGACAGACATACTTCTGTTATATGGAATTCGACATACTTGGTTAAATATTTAAGTTGGTTTAACATTTAATCAAGAGTTGTTTCCCCCAAAAAGAAATTGTAACATCAAAGAGTTTTGTTTTAATTTTAGCTTGAAAAATGAGCTTTCATTTAAAAATCTAGTGTTAAAATAAGAAATATTAAATAGCTATTTCATTCTGACATCATAAAATAAACTGAACTTTATTTTAGAAGATATATTTAACAACCACATAATTAGAAACATTTTCTTATACCAGCACCGATGCAGTGAGTAACAGTTTTGCAGCAAAGATGTGTCTGTTTCACAATAAAATAGATGTGTCTAATTCACAATAATGAAATAATACAGCTATACATTATTTTATTCAATATAGACCCAATAAGATATGAAATCAAAAATGAGTTTTAACTTTTCAAGGAGCCTCCATTTCATTTTATAATAGATTGCTCTATACATAAAGATATAAATAGCATTTAGAAGTTTGCGCATACTGCTTACATTACATTACGGCGTTCCTAATGATCCTAGTCACAGTAGTTTCCTTTCTGGGATCTTCAGCACCTGAGTAACAATATCATCAACATCAATAGGAAGATTTCGGAGGTGAGCTTTCAGATATGTTAATTAATAAGATTAAAAAATTTCAGCTTTTTTCTTAAGCATAACTCTTTCTTATTCAGAAGTGTAGTCTTTGCAAATCAGAGTAATACAAATGAACACCATTGTTCTTTATATAAGGCCTTATTTTTGTTTTAATAATCCTTTAAAAGTAAGTAAGCACCCTGTTCTTGGTATCTTTATTCTAACTAAAACATTTTCTTTTATTAAATTTTAGTTATGATCAAAAATAAAAATTGTTTGATATTCAACTGCCTAGGGGAAAGTTTTTTCCTTGAGATTTACAATTTCGTATTTTCCTATAGAAGTGCAAAAAGAAACACAACAGAATCGACAGTCAGCTTCAACAATGACTTCTCGCTATCTATAGAATAGAATATAACCATCCGAGGATCTCAAAATAAAAATTAGGTGGCCTTTCAGGCGGAGAGTATGATGGGAGCTTTAAATTCTACAGATTAAATGATCCTAAGAGCTTAATGTTCTCAGGGCTTATTGAAAGGCGTACCATCTGGCTTTGGTAACCAGTGTGCTGTTTCTTGGCACCCAGCAGAGGGCGCGCTGGCATTATTGACACCAGATACCTCTAGGTTCCCTGCGCTAGCATCTTGTTCCCTAGAAGGAAAGAAACTGTTTCCCAAGAGGGTTGTCCTTGAGCATCTCAACGGGTCAAGCTGTTCCTAAATTATTCCGAGAAGCTCTAATTTCAGACCAGTAGATAGAAGTTGTGATTTCCATAGGACTCTCACGGTCCTCTGGGTTGTTTTGCTGGAAAACTGCTGAGCACAGAATTTCATATCAGGAAAATTTTGTAATAGACATTAAGCTGGATGATTATCTCTTAAAGGAAATTTAAAATAAATAGTTTTAAAAGTATGAATCAATAACCACATTGGACTTTATCTTGGTAGCCAGATGACTCAACCATGTATTTGTTTCATTACCTTTTAAGTTCTCTCATATGACATATCTCATTTCTATTTAGAAAATATCTATTTTTTTAACTGATTATGCTTTCTGAAACCGGAGTTTAGGACGATTGTAAACAAATAGGATTATGTTGGTGAGTATTAGTGTGTTTTTATTATGTAATATGAATTACAACAATGCAAACAGGCTGGTTTTGAAGCCTTAAACCCTTTTTGCTTTGTGAAGCACTCAAGGGAACTGTGGGTAGAGGTCATCAATACAGCTGGATGAATACTGGAAGGAAGTAGCAGCCTCTGTGACAAGCTGCAATGATTCAGACCCATTGCCATTTCTGGTGACTGTTTTTCATTGCCACAAGAGGAACATCTTAAAGCCATCTCCTTTGTGCTTGAGACAGTACTTTTCCCAATACAGTACGTAAACTCCATCTCCTTGGACGGTGTGAACTCAAATGCAAACCTAAAATTTGTACATATAAAAGTGGTATTTGACAAGGTTTTAAAATCAGAACACAAATAAAAATCCACCTTTAAGGATGGAGTGAGGACGGATTAGACCACCAAGGATATTGTTTTCTGACCTCTTTTATTTTCCAAGTCAGTGAATACATTTCTGTCATTCATGTTTAAGAAAATGAATGTTATAAAATTATATATTTTAGGCCATTTTTCATACATAGCCCATTTCTATGTCTGCATAAAAAATCACTGTCACTGTCTCTCTTGTATAGCCTGGTTCAGTATATCTATGACTGATGTTTGGCAGCATTTCTGATGTGAATCTCTTAAAAAAAAACATAACCAACTTCAAACATGGAACATTTTATTTCCTGAGGGCTGGATACAAATTAATTAATTAATTGCTTTTTTCTCCTTTCATTGCAAATATGGCTAACTATAAAACTTAATATTTTATTGTTTATATACATAGTTTTCAGTGTTTAAGTTAGAATGCTGAAATATGCTGAATGTATTGAATGTATTACTTTGGACACATCTGACCCAAAGTCCTAAGGCAAATCATAATTATGTTGGATTTGGTTATTTTCCCTACATCTGGATGTCTAGTCAAGGGTAGCTATGAGGAGAAGAGGAGAAGAGTTCTGCAGTCTCTCCCCAACCCCCTCCCCCCCCACACACACAAAGTGCAGGATTCAGTCTTCTGGGCCCGAAGTGCCTCATTGAGAGTGGTGCTCTGTGGTAGCTCCTGAGCACCAGAGCCCCATCACTCTATGGGTCTTGGCCTCAAAACTCACTCAGGGAGGCTGCCCTGCCCAGAAAGGCTGCTGAGAGGCTGGACAGTGGCTTCAGGCTGCTTTACTCCTGTCTGCTCTGGTCACTTAATCAATCCAGTCTCATCCTATTTAATACATCTTGAAGCTCACTCTGGGGTCCTTTGAGATACCTTTGGTGATCACATCTGCAGTACGATCCTCTATGTTGAGAATCTTGTTTCTGTTCTCAGTGTTGTGAATTAAGAAAAGAAAAACAATTTTTTCTTCAATTTCATGTCTCTCTTGCAGCTTTTGACCACTACTCGAATTCCAGTTTCAGCCTAAATCAACTGATTGTGCTAACAAAATGGATCTTTCAGTAAAATACTGTATAGCTGTTTGGAGTCTTTTCCTATTTCGATTTTTATCTGTTAATTACCTAATATCCTGGATGTTTTATAGTAGGGAAGAAGCGGTTCTATTGCCTTGCTTATGGGATTATGGATGGAGGAGGAAGAGGAGGAGGAGAAGGAGGAAAGAGGGTGCCGTCAGCACCACGGACAGCGAATGCGCGGAGGGCGCGGCCACTTTGGTGCGTCCTTCCCAGCCTTGCCTTTGTTCCTAGGCCAGGCAGGCCATTGCAGAACAAAGAAATCCATCTAGGCTCCTTCTCAGCCTTGCTTTTCTTAGGCTCCAAGGTTGTGAAATGGACCTACCTTAAGTAAGTCTACTTCATGGTTTTCCAAATTAATTAATTTACCAGGTCTCAGAATTTCTTGCTTGGTCTCTCCCATTATTCAACAACTTTGATTGATTTGGGTATTGCAACTTTGCCTTCGTCTTTTAAAGCTAGACAAGGCCGCCATAAGACTAAGTAGAGAATGGGAGAAGTCAAGGTCTTTAGGGGACCGGATGGATGATCCTGTTTCCACAGATGATTGAGCCATTTGAGGTTTCCTGAGCACTGTGCTGGGCGCTATTTAATCACGCATTTTGCTTTCCCAATTTGGCCCGGGATTGAGGACAACCTCAATCTGTTTTGAAAAGGCAAGCGCTTTCTGAATACAGATTCTCTAGACCATTTGCACCAATGGGAGCTACTGCTCTCCTGACAGCTGTCAATGAAACCTCTAATATTCCCCTTGAGGATATGCATGCAGGTTTCCCGGATTCTCGCTAAAAAATGTATGACTCTCGAATTCTAAAGATATTGAATCAATGCGAGGGGTTCCTCTGCCGCACCAGATGAGTTCATTCTAGCTCCCTTCATGAAGCCTGCAATTGTGTCTCCCCACCCTTTCTGACCCTAAATCTCTCTCTGATGTCCTTCAAGTGCAGTTGTAGGCTCCGCTCTTGGCATTCACCGCGTGCCTTAATTGTATGACATTAAATCAAGGTCCGCTGTGAACACGGAGGGCAGAGTCTCTGATCTTGATCCAGAAGCAACTGACAAACTGCAACTATCCCACTTTCCTCTCTGCCCTTCAGCCTCAGCCTCCCCTAGAGTTCTGGGCTTGGAGCTCCTACCCCAGTTTCCTAACTCAGAAGCAGTGCTCCATCTCAGCTCTCCTCCTGGCACATCTGCTAGAGTTGCCATTAATTAGTCTGCGTGGTGAAGAGTAGATGGTGTGTGAGACTGCGTATACTTACGCATACATCTGCATGCCATTTACAGTGCACTTAAAATCCATACATACATCTATAAATCTAGTTTTCAAATGATGGCATGGATCGAAGTTAATTACCCCTCTGGTACAGATCTAATTCCGTAATCGTGTTATTTTACTGAAGGCAATTAACAGAGTTGGTTTGCCCTGAATACCTTCCTAAGACATTTGTAAGGAAAGGCAAATCTTTAAGAACCACACCATGCATGCGTGTTCTGCCGAAGAAACGCTTGTCAGTCATCTCCTGCTGTCGGAGAAGAAATCTAGCAGATAAAAGCGACTATAAGCATGCGTGTTTGCATGTCCGACAAACAACAGCTATGCCTCTGATACCCCGATTTTGGATGGGAAATTTTGGTCATCCTTCTTTGTATGGCGGAAAAATTAACTCAACAGCACCTGCCGAGTCCCGGGAGAGCTGGGGCGCATCTGGTCTGGCTATGGTTTTACTGCAGGGAGAAAAGGCTGCTTGCTCGGGCTTCCTCTGGCTCTGTAGAACAGAAATCGGGTCGGAGCCCGCTCCCGGCATAGATTAAGGGCAGCGCAGCAGATAGTCACTCTCTGCGGCAAAAGTCGGGAGGAGACCCGAGTCTGGGCCGGGCGGAGGGAGGGCGAGCTGGAAAGAGGAAGAGTGAGGGGGGGTTGACCTCTATGGGCGGAGCCCTCTGGACAGCAGGCCGGAGGCGGTGGGCAGCAGCTCTTTTCACAGCATCCCTTGAGGCTGGGTGGGCCAGGGGGAAGGACGGATTCCAGCTCTCTTGGAAGAAGCCAAAGAGCTCAAAAGCAGGTTTTGCGCAGAAACCTCTGAAAGCTCCCCTGAAAAACAGAATCAAAGCGCAGAATTAGAGCAGGAGACAGAGGGAGGAGGGGGAAGCTGGAGAGGAGGGACGAGAGGCTGGAGGAAGCACTCAAGGGAGCCAAGGTGACCCGCTGACCGGACATAGTGAGTTGAGCCCGTGGCTCCCCTCAATGAGCTGGGAATTCAGTCCCTGCTTCGGAAGCTGAGGACGCAGTCTGGACCAAAGAAATGGTTTCCGGAGATAGAGTCATGAAAGCGAGTCCTCAGATTGTCCTCTGTGCAGTCCCAGCAATTCACGCATCCCGCGCGCCCTTACGGGTCTAACCCCTCCCTCAGACCACACGCCAGAACCGCATTCTCCAATCTCCACCCTTTCTTGGTTTAAGATTCTGCAAACTGCAAGACTAGAGAGTCCCCGCAAGAAAATCGAAACGATCGATGAAATAAAGAGTTGCATATACACATAGTCCTAGAAATCCAAAGGAGAAAGAGCTACTAGCCCTGTTCAAACCTGCAGAGGACCAAAGCGTTTTCAGGCGCTGTTCGGTGTGTTGTAGGAGGAAAGAGGAGGCTGAGCGGCTTCCACGGTATAAGGTGCTTTAGGGTGGGCGGTGGGGGCAGAAAGGGGTGGATCGTAGCGGTCCGGTCTTTCCCCCTTGCTTGCTGATCCAGAATTAGGGATTAATGGCTCGCTCCAGCCAAACAAATAAGGCATCTGCCTTCAGCACAAGAGGATTACACGGGCTGCTGACGTCACCAGTCAGACAGATGTTGGCTCCCAAAGTCCTGAACAGCTCGCTGTGTCCTTGAAACCAAAGAGCTGCAGAAGGCGCTCAGCCCCCGGAGCCGCGCCTGGGCAAAGCTAAGGGCACTCGCCTTGCCCTTGCTTACAGTCTCCTGGGCGTCAACACACTGACCCTAAAACAACTCCCTAAGTAGTAGCTCCTCAATCTCTCTAGCCCTCCATAGCACTCCCCAGACCCCGGTCAAGGTCCAGACTTGCTGGAAGCAAATCCAAGTCGCCAGGCTTAGTTTCCTTTCCCTAAAAGAAAGACAGTGATCTTTCTCATTCCTCATCTAGGATCTAGCATCCAAGGGCTTGGGCACGAACAATAAGCAACTCTGGCTGGACACAGCTATGCTTCAGATGAGGAACCACCTCTTAATTTTGTGGTCAAGGCTTATCTGCCCCTTCTCAATCCCAGGATCCTCCTTTTCCCAGGCCAAGGTCTAAATCTATGCTTAATCTAATGAATGCAGCTCCGATGGAGTGCCTTCCTAAACAATAACTCTCTTTCAAACTATCTCTGTTTTCCACCGGAGCTCTGGATCACCACTACAAAACCCAAAAAGATCCCATCATGGAGGTGATTAGGACACCATCAAATGCCATTGAATATTGTCCTCAAATGCTTTGAAGATGTCATTTTGTTTGTTTGTTCTTTAATATGGATGTTTAAAATACATCTACCATCTACGCTAAGAAACAAGAACATTTCAAATTATTGCAGTTTCATTCTATGCTCAAGTGTCATGGCCAAAGATCAACAATTCATTTTTTCTTGCAAAAGTCAACATCATTTTATTTTTCTTTCAAATTTAAATAGAAATTGTTTCTATTTTTAGCTTGTGTATTATTTATGATTTATATGATCTTCCAAGCCTTTACTGGTCACAAAGAAGACCCGTTACACAATAAGACAGATGTCACAAGGGTGAAGATGAAAATTTAAATGAGCAGTTTTCAGTGCATTATATAATCCAAAGCAAAATAATTTTGATGAAGTTCATCTCTGAAAAGGTTAAGGTAATAAAACTCATGCACAAAACAACATGGTTATTGGACACAGAGTCAAAAAGAACCAATCTTGTGCCCTAAATGGGAGCAATATGTATGAGAAAGTCCATTACTTTCTTGAGAAAAAAAAAAAACAACATGTTTGCCTGACTATTGTACTGTTAGTTATGGGCTACTATGCCTATCCAGCAGTAAATGGGGCAGCTGCATCATATCTCCATTCATACTATCCCTGTCTATCAAAGTGGCATTTAATTTTTCCAATTCTGTGCATTTAGAAACCCAGTCACTGATAAAAATCTATTTAATTTGCTGCAGTGTCATCCAGCTAATACCAGGCAAAATAGTAAATTTTCTCTTTCTCTATCTACTCGCTTTAAATCTTACAAGAGCAGCCTATAACAAATTTTGTGCATTTAAAATTGTTAGATACTAGTAGAAAGAGATAGAAATGACCTTTAGTTGGATAAAAAAGTTATACCTTTTAGAAAAGGAAAAAAAATAACATATAAATTATCATTTCTCTAAAACTTGATATAATGTGCATACATTATGATTTAAATTCAAAATCTAATTTTAGTTTAAATTCAAAATTTGTTCCAAATTGTTATAAAATATAATAAGAATTGTTTTCCCTCCAACAGATACTGCGAAGGTAAAATTTCTTTCATACACAATTTTGCAGGGAATCTGCTAAATAATTAGTTCGCTGTCCATGGTTTTGATTCACGTGAAGGAACAAGCTAGGTTGCATTGCTTTGGGAAATTTTAAAGTCAAACTGTTTCTGCCGTAATTTGACTTCCTGACAGTTTAAAATTATATAAATGGAGGAGAACGGTATATAGGCCTTAGTGTTTCTTCTTTATTTTGGTTGTTTTCAATTTTTCGGTATTTGCCATCAAATAGGGTACCAGAAAAAATGGGGGGATTTCATTATTTCTCAACTGACAAATGATTGCTGTACATATGGATCGAAAAGTCTGTAAAATATATGGTTGTAATATTTGTCAATCTGCCCTCTTTCTCTCTCTCTTCAGTTAAGAAAAAGAACACAGGCATACAGGCATTCTTTAGTTTTGTAGAGTCAACTTTGTCTGCTTTTGAAGGTGGTTTAACTAGAACAAGAAATTTTATAAAAATAAGAGAGAGAGGGGGAGGGAGGGGGAGAGAGAGAGACAGAGAGAGAGGAGAAGAGAGATACTCATCTGGGACATCTCCATCTCTATCTTTACTATATGTTCATACATAGGTGGGCAGTGTAAATAGTTATTTCACATCTATGATGAGCCAAATAAAAATAATCCCTCCTGTAAACTCATACTTTCTAAGGTAGTAAGGAAGGCAAGATGATGCACTAACTAAGCAGTTTCTCTGTCCCAATAGCAAATAGCATTCTGTCTTAAGCTTTGAAACAATCTAAAGACTGACAGAGTATAGTAACAATAACCTTGTCCTGGGGTTCCTCCAGAGCATGAAAAGAGAAAGGACAAATATCTGCCTCCCCCAGGCCCCGCGCAGGCCATCCAAATAATGGGGCTTTTCCCCCTCTGTCCTTTCCTCCTTCAAGATTATCTGGACAGGGGTGTTATTTTCATAAGTATGTATAACCAGGCACTTATGATCCAAAGCCCCAAGAATTCCTGTGGCTCTTTAGAGGGTTCTAACCAGCACAAATTTTTCTGATACAAGTATCCAAACAGCAAGGAAACATACTCTTGATTCCAAAGCAAGGTCCAGACCCACCAGGCCTTAGACTTTAGCGCTTCTCCGGGTATGAGAGTATGAGAGGGTGGCTCCTTGCTCCTATCCCTCAAAGTATTGAAAACTTGAGAAATTCTTGTACCGGAAGAAAATGGCCTAAACACAATAGAACTCGCCATTTTCTACTTGCGAAGCACAAAGCGCTTGGCGCTGCCCGCCACACAAAGAAAGCGTGGGCCGCAGAATTCTTGCACATTTTCAAGAGACTTGAAAATATCTTCCCCGAATGGCAATTTATATTGTCTGAGCACTGTCAGATACACACACACACACACACACACACACACACACACAAACACACACATTTTCTCTAACATCCTTCTTCAGCCATGGTCTCTAGAAGATCCTTGATTTGAGGTTTAGATAAAAGACATACCAAAGGCTCAGGGCTAGCAGAGCGGGCTGGTCGCAGCCACCAAGTCTCCCCGGACAAGTCCGAGAGGAGGGCTCCAGGCTAGGTGTCACGGTGTAGGGGGTGAAAATGCATCCAACCCCAGTCTAATATCCCACCTTCTCTATCCATCGCTCCTTGAGGTAGCCGGGAGCTCAGAAATCTCTCTGACCCATTTCCCTGGAGCTCTAGGAACCAACCTTGCAGACAGGATGCTGAGCGGGCGGCAGCTCTCAAGGATGTTCTGTTCAGTGCGCGGGAAGCCCTGGTCGGTGCTCCTCCCCTGCCCCCAGCCCGGGGCTCGGACCACCGCATACTAGTCAAAACCTATCACCAACCTAAGCAAAATGCTACTGGTAAGGTGCAGAGAAACATTCGGGGAATCGCAATTAATAAAAACATCCAGACACAGGCAGCAATGGTGATCACAAAGGGAACACTCTCAGTTCCCAGCACGACGCGGAGCTCAAAAACCCAGGAAAAGACAGTACTTACAGCAGGTGCCCGATTGGATAATCCGCGGTCAGCTCGTTTGGTTTGTTAGTCTGTGCTTTAAAAATGAATGTGCATCTCTATATATTTGATTTTTACATTGCTTCCATCGTTGAGAAGAAACAAAAATCTTGTAGGCTAGAGAGCATGGGGGAGGGGGATGGAGGTTTTCATTGTCTATGCTCTGCACTCGCAGCCCAGGAAAAGACGAATATTGCTGTGTGGGGCTCCTTCTACTTTCTGCTTGCAATTCGGAAGGTTTCAACACAGCAAAGAGGGGGTTTGGTCTCCCTCCCTCTGTATGTTCCTCTCCTCTCCTCTCCTCTTCTCT
>PVIH01004989.1:100383-131044 GCA_004025045.1 Sigmodon hispidus | reverse complement strand
CCCTCCTTTCCCCCCTTCTCTCTCTCTCTGAGATGCTATATAAGCCAAAAGTATCTGCTCAAAGAACATTAGACGAATATTTTTAAGCTTAGAGATTGAGAGAATATTTCCCTTGGGCCCCACCTCCTGTCTGTCAGCTTCCTAACGGAAAGCCCTCTCAGAGCAGGACTAAGGCCCCACCCCAAATGCTGGCCAATGCTGGGTATGTTCTCAGGGAACAGAATGGGATCTTATTTTTTAAATGGGATTTTTAGAACATAAAACACATTCCAATAAATGTGAACTGAAAATTATGAATTCATTAAATGACTTTGGTATCTTGTGCTATATATAATATTTATACTCCGACTACTGTAAAATATGCTTTAATATCTTTAGGCAACTATAAGGACTTAAATATTTATAAAATGGCTAAAGATAAAGTATGACCCTCTTATTCCTACATACAGATGATGTAAGGCTTGCAATCAAAGACAATAACCCTCTATGCTCATTTGTCATCTTAAAGGAGCCGATCAACCCGCCATCCCTTGTGTACCATCTACATAAGAGTTGTTACCAACAGAGGCAACTCTAGAGAAGTCTGTGCCTTAAAAACTACCTAGAGTGCTATACTTCACGGAAAACAGGGCTTTCTGAAAATGGAGACAAAACAATAAATTTGCAGGCAAAACAGCTCCAAGAGGGGCCTCAAAATACTGCTGTATTTATCTCTGGGACATGTAAGAAAGGGAGGCATTTTGATTTAATATTTCATAACATAGACAAAATTGCTTCCTTGCGTGGCATATAATTAATGCTCCTTGCAAAGAGTTGTTTCTCCTGCTTTAATTCCTCAGTATCCTAAATGCAAATAAATAGATGAGAAATACTCTTGTGATAGCAATGTCTTCCTTCAGCAGTGTACAATAACCCTCCCATAATCACAATAAAAAGAAAGCCACCATGAATTTATAATCACCCAGGGGTCTATTAAAAGTAGGCTTAAGTGTGAAACCTCAGCCATGAGACTCTCATCACTTACCTTTCCTGCTTACCTTCAGTCATGTGGTCTGACTAATTTTCAAAATTCTTCCCTTTCCCTATGCCAATCAGGTATTCAAAGAACTACTTGTGCCCATCTGTGTGGGCTTCCCAAGTGGCCACTCGCCTGGTTGATTTTTTTCTGCTCTCTTTGATCACGATGTGTAGGGTGGATGAGAAACCACGAGGAAGTTTGTGAATTGAAATTTAGGTCTCATTATGCCTGCATTTTAATGAGGTCTGTTAAATGCCATCCAACCTTCCCGTCCGTCCATCACCTGCCCAATCTGCTAGTTCTATGGGGAGGGAGTATGTTTCCATCAACTCTGATATGAGGTTGGAAATAGTAATCCTGAGAAAGGCAGGGGCTGGACTAGTGCTTCTCAACCTGGACTCCCTGTTGGAGTCACTGAAGGATACATCCTACCTCCAGTGTCTGATTCAATTGTTCTGGGATGTGGCCTGCGCATCTCAAGATTTCTTACAGATGCTTGAGGTTATTGTAGTATACAGCTAAGGTTGAAAGCCAGTAGGTTCACTCAAAAACAAATCTACCCATACAAGATTGAGTTACCTCTAAGCAAGACACCAAGGCATCATGGAGACAGGACAGTCTCTTCAATAAATACACAATGAAAACTGGTTTTACAATTGCAAGAGAAGGAAATTAGACTACTTTCCGATACTACATACAAATAGTAACTGGAAAATATATCAAGACTTGAGAACAAGACCTAAAGTGAGAACTCTTCAAAGAAAAATAAGGAAGCAACTCTTTGTTATGAACTTGAGCAACCTGTAAGTTTTGACTAAAACACTAAAGCCCTGGTAACAAAAGCAAAGGCAAGTAAATGGAATTGGTTGACACTAAAATGGTCCCAGACAGCAAGGGAAACCATCATACAAATGAAAAAGTACTGTACAAAATGAGGGAAATTACTTGATAACCAGTTACGTAGTAAACAGCCAATACCTCCAAACAAATAAGGAACCAGTACAATTCAATAATAAAAGCTAACCTGAATCAACACAACAGATAGAAATGAGGAGATACTTTTTTTCTGACTTACTGAAAGGTACTGTGAGTGAGGATAATAGAAAGGCCCAGACATTGATTTCACTGGAAGCAACTTGATTCAAAGGCAACTAAGATGCTTCATGAGAAAAATGAGACACAGAGAGATTGAAGGGTTTGTCTAGATCTAATAAGTGGCAGAGATAGATTTGAACCTAGGCTATCCATCCAAAAGCAAGTAGCACATACTATGATTAAACTTGATTGCAGTCCAAAGCAACCTCTGCCATCTAAGGGCACGTCACATGACTCCATAGCATCTGCAATGCCTTCAAATACCTGGTAGAAAATCTTTACTAGACACATGTAATAAGATGCTCAATGACGAATATGCTTGTCTAGAAGTGGGGAAATACTTTTTCCAGAACATCCCATAAAATACAATCAAAGCATTTAAGGCTCATTAATATTTTTAAGTGCTTAAAAAATCCCCAAAGTACAGGCATTTGTAAATTAGATATCTTCTTTGCAGGGCCACTTAGAGAAAGAAAACACGGCTTGAGAACTGCATATGAGTTTTTGCTGGTAAAAGATCAACAGGTAGAGGCAAAGTGCATTGGTCTCTTGGCATGCTCACTTGCTAGCTTGAGGCATACATGCTATTTTCAACATGAGGATTAAATCATGTCTCAGGAAGTAACAAATGGTTCACATTAGGAAATTTACAGGGTGCTCTGAAATGCCCCAAACTCTATATCATTAACTGTGTGCATCCAAATGATGCCATACAACTCATTGTGCATGTCTCTGTCACTTCTGTCTGTAGAGATCCCATTAGATTCACAATGACACCAACAGAGAAAAGCATCAAGTGTAAAGGAAAAGCATCCAGTGTGAGGGAAACTGGTATGCAGAAAAGGAACTGTTGGTTGATTCACAATCCCACCTTATCCAAAACTTTATTGGTGAGGAGGAAGGGGGGAGAAAAAGAGAAAATAAAAAGGGGGGTGAGGGGGCAGAACAGAAACAGAATCCATAGGCTGATAGGCTCCCTCTGTCTTCTTTGACTGTATAACATTGCACAGATTCCACACAACTATTTATCTGAACCATTTCTGGAGCTAAATAAAGAGGCTTTGGGGAAGAGAAGGTTTTGTGCTTTCTACTGAACCTTCTACCTGGGAAGCAGAATCAGTAGATTAGCCTAGAATATTGTGAACATTTCTCTACAAAATAAAGTAAAAGCCAAGCCTCAAATGTTCCATACTTTTTCTGATATTTCCATGGTCAGTCAATCCATATTGTGTATGTAGACATTTGTGTGCTCATTGTATTGGGGTGGCCATGTCGTGTGTGTGTGTGTGTGTGTGTGTGTGTGTGTGTGTGTGTGTGTGTGTGCCTGAGTGTCGAGGCCAAAGACCAATGGAACCTCTGGTGTCTTTTTTCAAGTGTCATCTACTTTGTTTTTTGAGCAGGGCCTATTGATTGCCTGGAAGCTTACTGACTAGGCTAGGTGGGCTAGCCAGCCAATGAGCCCAGGGATCCAATTTTCTCTTTTCCCCAGCATTGAAATTACAAATACATTTCACTACATCTGTCTACTATAGGTGTGGGTCAAATAGGCCTTCACGTTTGCTTGATAACCTTTACTAAGGCCACTTCACAGGTCATCCAATCCATATTGATAGGGAAAATAAAAAACCTGCTCAGACTAACATACTGATTAAGAAGTCTGGCTCAGCATAAGGCTGTGCTTCTCCTTCAACTCTGTCCTTCTCTGCACAGTTGCTGGAGCAAGAGACTAGAGCCAAAAGATTCCGAGTACTTCTTGTTGTGGTAGGAAGTCAGGGACCACCACCCCACAAAAGATTCACTGAGATAAAAATGATTCAAGACAAACTTCAGCCTTTTGGGAACAAAGATGATTTGGTGGTAAGGTATTCAGACACTTTCCTTCCTCGAATGTCTATCTATCCTCAAGGAAAACCCTGAAAAGTAAACGCGCAGAATCACAGCACTTTCTCATCAGAACACAGTTAATGTTTGTGTTAATTGGAGCAGGTCAGAAAGATGCTGCCTTTATCATCACCAGACAATCGGGGACTGGCTCCCTCCGTTCTTCACTAACTCAGACATTGGAAGAGGCTTAGTTTTTCTGAACCTTACTTTCTCATCTTTAAAATGAAGAGTACCACAGCAAGTTTCCAGGGTAATAACAGAATATTGTATGTGAAAATGGGGGTGCATGGTTCACCTGAATTAGACAAAAAGAAATCACAGTTTTTAAAAGCATAAATGGGGCACATATATTTGCAGGAGTCAGCTAACACATGACAGTCTGATGCTTAGGTGATGTGTTTAGTCCCTTCCCAACTCTGTGCCATATCTGTTTCCTGCCTCTGAAGCCAAGATTCCCTTTCATGCTGTTGTCCCAAGCTAAGTACAGTCTGCTCAGGGAAGTCAACCTGCTCTGTATACAGTTTGAAGGAAAACAATATTTTCCCATTTTCTTTTAAATTGAGAGATATTATTTTTTCTTTCTCTCTCTCTTTTTTTTTTTAAACTTTATTTATTTACTTATTTGCCTTGGTGTTTGCCTGGAACTGGAACTACAGACAGTTGTTAGCTGCCATGTGGGTGCTGGGAATCGAACCCGGGTCCTCTGGAAGAGCAGACGGTGCTCTTAACCGCTGAGCCATCTCTCCAGCCCCTATTTTTCCATTTTCAACTTCATTTTCCCATTTTCATCTCCCAAGAGAGACCTTTGGGGTGGAGAAGATGGCTCCATTGGTAATGTGCTTGAAGTGCAGGCATGAAGGTCTGAGTTCAGATCCATAGCACCCAAGTTAGAAATGAACAAACCCAGGTGTGAGCTCCAGGTTCAAATGAGAGACCATGGCTCAAAGTCAAAGACTGAGAGCAATTTAGGAAGTTAATTGATGTTGACCTCTGATCTCCTTGCACAGGCCCCTACAGGTGCATGCATGCATAACTGCATCCTGCATGCACACACACACACACACACACACACACACACACACACACACACACACACACCCCAAGTCTGAAAGGGACCAAGTACAGTCCAGAAGGTGGTTTGCACTTTCTGGGCTGATGCTGCAGTGGCTCTTGTCAATCCTCGTTTCTCTCACTAGGAATGGATCACCAGAATAGGAAGTGCTGGCTTTAAGAGGCTCTTTTGTGTGACAAAATATGCTGTGTTGGAAAAATTCTCCTGACTTGAAGCCATTTACAGATAACTACAACTGCTGCTTCGCCAAACATTCATCTTGTGAAGCCTACAGAAGAAATGGTCAGAACGCAGGCCCTTCTCTATACTTGAGACCCTCTCAGAGCCCTAAGCCAGACTTTTCTTTATTGTTTAGCAAGCTTTTTTAATGAAATGTACTACTCTTATTATAGAAGATTCCAAATAGGATCTAAATCACAAACCAATAAAAGAAAATTATTGGGCTGGGTACCTAAAGTTACTACCTAGAGGCTACTCCAGTGTGGTATGTATAAATCTCTAAACAGTTAAGTAGAATTGTCTTTCTGGTTTTTGGGATGGAAGCCAACAACCATTTCAGTTACAACGGAAGGAAAATATTTTAGTGCTGAGCTTTGTTCATTCAGTGGGCATAAAGAGGAATGGCGCTCCCCCACTGCCATTTCGGAATTGAGAGAGAATGTTGTGGTAATGAAATGCTATACAGGAACAGCTGAAAAAATGCTTCTCTGATTTCAGGGAGGGATGCTGGGTGGGAGGAAATGTGCATAGGTGTGTCCAAAATCTGCATGTGCAGGAAGCCAGGTCCAGAGAAGTAGAGGGAGCAGAACAGACCATGGGAAGGGCAGGTGTTGAAGAGTAGTGACATGGGACTAAGGGATGGGGTGGTCTGTCACTCTAATGGAAACAGCAGATGTGCAGATGCTCGCCCTGCACTGGCCACACTGCAGCTTTAGACACAAAGACAGCACCATTCAGGAAGGATGTGAACGCTTCCACTAAGAGACCCATGACCCCAGTCCTGCCAAACAGCACAACTCTCCTTCTGGAGCAAGGCTACAGAACATATAAAATGCAGACCCCTGTGTAATAAAAACCAAGGAAATCCAGAGACCTTAGTTATAAAGGACCAGGGGGCTCATCTCATTCAATCTGCCTCTCTCATCATAGAGATCATGGTGGCCAGTAACTTTCCTTTAGTGCAGGATGATAAGATGCTCACAATCTCTGTAGACTAAATTTTGTTTCTGGAAATGGCTTCCTTATGCTAAGAAAAAAAAAAAAGCCAAAAAACTAGTTCTTTTTCATTATTAGCTGACAGTCCTGGTTCTTGTGCAATGGGACACAAGCTACAATGGACCTCTAAGTTGCTCATCTCAGCCATTTGACAAGCAGCTTGCTGTGCAGGTTTTTCTCAGACTGGCTGTTCCCATCACACTGGTACTCTGTTTGTTCCTTTCCCCTTTCAATTCTTCATGGCTTTTTACAAATCCTTCTGTTGACCAGGATGAAATGATTACCAATAAAATTAGACTTTCACCAGTAAGAATGACCCAATCTCTACTTAGCAATGGCTTACAAATGAACATTCAGATGCCCACAGTAGATTCCTTCCTGTGAACTTTGCATCTGAGTTCCAGCTTGAAAAAATCCCCAAAGTCATCCAATGAGGTAAAGGTCCTAACCTATAGCATCCCTCTCAAAGGAAAATAGAAGTCACTATGGCTTCAGATAATGAAAGACTGGACAAATAGGTGTGTGTGTGTATGTGTGTGTGTGTGTGTGTGTGTGTGTGTATGTGTGTGTGTGTGTGTGTTTGACAGAGAGAGAGAGAGAGAGAGAGAGAGAGAGAGAGAGAGAGAGAGAGAGAGGAGGATCAAGGACATTCTCAGCTATATAGGCAAGACTGGGATAATGAGACTCTGTCTCAAACAATAAAATAAAATAAAGCACAGAATAAATGGAAACATTTAAAATCTGGGGTTTGATTTTTGTGCTCCTTGCTGGCATTTTGGGGATCTGGATTCAGCTTATGATTCCTCAACTACAACCAACAGTCCCTTTGCTTTCTCTGTCTAAGGTGGTCCCCAGACCCTCCTCTGTCACAGTCTATCCCCCACTCCTTCTCTCTGATACTCTCCATCATTTCCAGAGTACAACAGGCCTTATCTGTAGTTGTGAGCATCTCCTGAATCCAAGAGGTCATTTCCCTCATCAGTTTTCAGCCTCACCTGGATGTTCCATCAAGTTCTTGAGGTAATAAACGCTGCCTGAATCCCACCCTCCAAACGCTGCTCTTTTCTGCAAGCCTCCAGGGGTGACTAGCATCTCAATTAGAGTGTTAGCAAAATTACAGTTGAAAAACAGCAACAAAAATAATTTCATGGTTGGGCGTCACAGCAACATGAGGAACTAACTGTATTAAAGGGTTGAAACATCAGGAGGGTTGAGAACCATTGTTTGAGATAAACATATCCTGCCCAGTGTTCCTGCATTCTCTTCCTTTTTGATTCTAAATAATGCTTTATGGGGCTGCCAGATCAATCTCCTTAAAGCACAAGCCCAGTCCCATCACTTTCTTACTCTGGAACCTTCTGTAGCTCCCCAGTATATACTGAATATCTGTAGCATTCTAGTTCATAAACTCATGCAAAATTATTTACCTGTTTCTAATCCAAAACTAAAGAAGAAATTGCTTAAAAGCACCATCTCTGGTGGGCAGGAAACACAGCCTGATGTTCCCACATCATTCCCTGCCACTTTTTCTTCCATTTGAGGTATTTTTCTCTCAAGTCCTGAGAAGGTTAATATGGTCTAAAAATATGGAAGGAAAAGAGATCATAAAGCTGCTGCATATGTGTACTTTAGGCAAGCTGGTCCATGAACTTCTAGTTGCTTCTCCCATCTTTGCCTGGCACCTTGCCAATTGGAGTGCTGGGACTACAGACATGTGTCACTGCATCCCACTGTTTAAGTCAAATCAAACTCAGGTCATCAACTTGTTCTGGGAGTCTTTTTACCAGAGTAACCAGCTTTCTGGCTTGAGGGATGCTGTTTCAACTTTGATGGGTCTATTTGGGTATAACTCACTATAAATGGAAGAGTATCTACATCCTGTCAAATAGTGGAATCCTTTGCTTCATATGAGCCTCCATCCAAAGATAAATCACCTTCTGCTTTTTAACCTAAGCGCCAAGGTACACTGCAGGCTGTGCAGGACATCTTTAGGGTTCTTCTTGGTCTTCCCTGGTTCAAAGTGATCAGGAGTAAATTCTTCTCCTTCTTCTCCAGCACATGTCTTTTCTTTGGTCCTCTTGACTTCCTTAGTTGCATGGCTATGATCTAATAGACAACCTCAAAACTCATTTCCAGTTCCTTACCTACCATCTCCTTTTTATCCACTGTCCTCTTCAATTGTCTCTCTGTCCTTCAAATCTGCCTCCATGTCTGCCTTGCTTCACCCTGACACCACAAAGCTGCACACTGAGGCCCATTCCATTTCACAAGAGCCCTTTCCACAATTCCTGCCTGCATCCCTTTCCACTGATGTGGGATATCTTTCTGTGCACTGTCAATATACTTTATACCATTTGTTAATAAAGAAGCTGTTTTGGCCAATGGCAAAACAGTTTAGGGGCAGGTAGGAGATTGGTGCAGAGATAAGAAGGAAGAAGGGCAGAGTCGAGGAGACCCTGAAGGGTGCCACTGAGAGAGCATGATGCAATTGAACACAGGCAAAGCCATAGAACCTAGTGGCGATATGTAGATTAATGAAAATGGCATGAATTAAGTTTAAGAGCTAGTTGGTAATGAGCCTGAGACACAGGCCAAACAGTTTGCAATCAATGTAAGCCTCTGAGTGATTATTTTGTAAGTAGCTGCAGGACTGCAGGTAGGAAAGATTTCTCCAGACCTCGGGCCCAGACAGAACAGAAAACTTGAAGATATACACTGTTAACCAGGGTCAAGGTGTATTTTTTGAAAGATAGATTTATAACGGCCCTGATATGTCAAACCTTTGATGACCTCTCCCAATACAAACCCTTAGCAAGACATGAAGTTACCTTCCCACCTAAGCAGCCCAGTTACATAGCTACACACAACCATTTCCTATAGTTTAAAGATGAAGTAAACCTACCTCTGTCCCTTAGGCACATGTGTTTACTCACTTGTCCCCTGATGGTATGGCTTGAGAAGGTTCTGGAACCATTAGTAAGTAAAGCCTTGCTAGGGAATGATCACTGGGGGTGGGCCTTGGAATTTTGTCACACTTTCTGTTCACTCTCTGTTTCTGGACTGCAGGTACATTGTGACCAATTGCCCTCCTAATCCTGTTGCCATGTCTCCTCTGACCATAAGAGAACATCTCCCTGCCCACAAACAACCCCTTCCTTCTCTCAGTGGCGTCTCATCAGATTCTTTTGTAAGGATTTCCGGTAGCAGCCATGTGGGGAATCCAACATGGCACCAGGTGAGATAAGAATTCCTGGTATGTAGTGGCCACGTGGTAAACCCAACTTGGTGCTGGCAGAGTAAGTTGTACTAGGGCATGCCCCTAGGCATTCCTATGTGTATCTGTGCCCACCCGCTCTCTTAAAAGGAGACATCACATCTTGATCTATTGATCACCCCCCCACACACACCCACTCTCTTGAATAAACTCTTGTGCAGCATCTGGGGGTTGTGTCTCTTCTCTTGTTTTAGAAATAAGAAGAGTGGACACTACCAAAGTGTAACTTCATTAAAATATCGTTAAGAGAGAAAATTTAGTTCCTTCGTCATGTTCACATCAGGTCCATCCCAAGAGCTGTACAGCCATATGCATTCCACTCATACCCAGCTGTCACCTCTCTTGAGGAAACTTCTGAAGACATGGGAACAGATAAAAAACAGCTCCCTCTCTATTGCATAAATTCTATTTGGTATTATAATAAAAAGTTAGAGCCAGATATTGGGGAAAAGCTGAAATATCAGAGAGACAGAATAACAAACCACAGCCACATCTCACCTGGCCAGCTCCTCAGACCTTTAGGCAAGAATCCCCCAAGCCTCTCCTCAGCCCACCAGGGAAGAGGCAGGGAAGGCAGAACTCCTCCTCCTACCTTACTTCCTAGTTCAACATTCCCCTAGATCTGGGATTAAAGGTGTGGGTCACCACTCCCTGACCTTCATGGGTGGGTGGATCTGTCCTCTGACTATTTTTATGGATCTAACTAACAGCACCCCACACACACTCTGTTTCTCTCTTGCTAACCTGGTTCTCCTTGACTAGAACGGTCATTGTCCTCCCCTCACTGAGCTCCATGTTGCTAGTGAGAGGCTGAGTCCAAGCCATTTTTGTCCTTTAAAGTGGCTAGTACATCAGGGACAAATACCTATTCCTTTATTTTCCTTAAAAGGAGCCTTGACCAGAAGCCAAAAAAAAAAAAAAAAAAAAAAGGTGTAAGATACGTGCTCACATTTTTGTATTTAAGGCAAATAAAAAAGAACAACTCTAACACTGATTCCAGAGGCCCTCTGAGAATGAACCCTGACTCTGCTTTTCCCAAGATAAGATTCCCTTCTTGTCTTTTAGAACCACAGGGAAACGGGCTGGCAAGAGGCACTATTGTACCAGCTGATTTAAATTGAAGTGTTTTCCCCAGATAAATGTGTGCTAAATAATACACCAGCTCTGCAACCAAAGGGAAGTGACAGGCACTCTGTAAATAAAGGCACTTAGTTGCTGGTAAAGAGCTGTAAAGTGGTTCTGAGCTGATGTTTGCTGACCAGCAAGAAGCAGCTTCACCTGCTTTATGTAATTGTCACTGCAGTTTTGCCTGCTGTATATTAAAACTGCATCTCATAGACCCGAATGTCACATTGGATATACCATCCCACATGGAATATGCCACTTTTTGCTGTAATTGTTTTTGACAACCAGCCATCACATCTCCTCTCTTTTCAGAAAGTGTCTGGTCCAGAATCCCTAAGCTGGGTCAGTTCTGACACCATGTGGGCTAGAAAAGCAACACTGAAAGGGAAGGGGAAGAGAAAGGAAGGAGAGGGAGACCCAGTAACCTGCCATGGCAAGTGCACTGATACAAATCTGCCCATGGAGGCTGGACTTTCTCAATGTTAATGCATTTTCTTATTCAATTGTGGCACTTTAGAACAACTTCCCACATGGTTACATGGACACCCAGCCACCAGAGCACAACAGCCGTGCTCAGTCCACATTTCCTGACCCAGCTGGGTTCTGGAAAAATATGAAAACATGGCTCGTGCATGGGTCAAGGTAGTTGTGGGACTTTGTCAAACACCATAAGATACATCATCATAAAACTGGCCTGGCGGGTGCTAAAAATCTCTTTGGGTTTCACTCAGGAGATTTGAGATATGTTTCCCAAAATGCAAAGAGTAATGTGATACCTTTGTTGCCTGTAATTCCAGCCTTCTTTGGAGGGTGATCCTGCTAAATACCTGGATGGAGAAGCAAGTATCTGAGGTCACTGGGAAGACCAGCTAGTCAAAGAGGTCTAGAGAGGGGAAACAGCGGGGCCATGCAGCTCCCCTATCTAGTGCATGGCTAAAAGGAACTCAAAGACCACAGGGGGCGCCCTAGAGGTAAGCACAGTAGTGGGGGCGGGCAGAGCCACTTCCTGGTGCTGTGAACTGATGTTGGGATATCAGAGTGATACCAGAAGATGATACAGAGGCCAGTGACAGGCTAGAAGAGGACAGAGTGAGAAAGAAAGGTGGAATATAGGTTTGGCTACCAAGAGTTTCCATATTGTGTCCTTAGAAGTAGAGCTGACTGTTGGCTTCTTGGAAGCACCTGCTGAATTCTACTGCTGACCCAAGGCTACGAGAAATGCTGCCTTCCAGGCAGGCACACCATCCTCTGCCTTCTGCTCTTGGTGTACCTTTATTTATTCAGGCCTCTAGAACAAACACTGAGTGTTAACTGTTGGGTGTTGACAACAGAGAGCCTCTTCTTGCTGTTCTAGATACTCAGACATCCTGGATCAAGACATTCTGAATCATGACTGGTGCTCTCTTCCCTACTTTGCTCATGGCAGTGGGACTGTTGCTTCATCCTAAGGTCTCTTTTATATAAGTGCCAATCCCTTCTGAGAGCACTGTCTTCACAACCTTGACAACTCCGCAATTCTCATTTTCCTAAACCAGCCTATCTAGGGTTAGCATTTCAATATGCAAACAGCTGAGGCTCATACATTCAGATTGGCCACAGCCTGTGCACTTTCACACACAGAAGAAAGACATCCCTTCCTTCTGCTGTCTTCTTCCACCATATCACGTGTTCAAACTTATTCTCCTTGCTTATTTCTGACTTTCTTAATACCAGGCCTTTAAGCATATAGAAAAGGGAGCATTTTGCCAGTTTGGACATTACAGAATTGGAGGTAGGATGAAGTTTAAAGGCAGCTGGGTGGAACACTTGTGTCAAGTGCTCATGTAGCTACACATTGGTACACTGTCATACATCTATAGACCTTGAGGTCACGACTGTACCAGAAGGACACAGACAGCCAGGGAAAGGTGGGGCTTCCCCACCTTCTTCTGTTCTCAGCATCTCTACCCCAGGGGAGAACTGCTCCTTTCAAATCTTTTCAATTCCCTTGCTCTTCCCTCCTCAGGACAGCAGACATGTCTGAACAAGTGGATCAGCATATTCAGTGCACTGGGCTTGTTAGTGTGAAGATTTCAACAGCTTTAGAGCAGCTTGTACCAGTCACCCAGGGATCTCATTAGAATGCAGATCTGACAGGTAGTATAAGATGGGCCATGAGAAGATGCATCTCCAACAAGCTGCCTCAGGTGATGCTCACACCAGGGTGAAGGTGAGGAAGATGAACTAAAGAGCAGGGGCTGAAAGGCACATACCACAAACCAGCTTGCTGCATTCACCCCCTGGAAGGTCAGTGGACTGTCTTTCCACATCCTTTCTCCCCAGTGCTACGGGACAAGCTGGGCAGGAGGCAAGTTCTGTGTGTGCAGCCTGGCAAAACTCAGAGTGTCTCTTAGGGCTTTGGTATGTTGCTGTCTTGCATGGCTGCCCCAAGTCTTAGATTTCTTAGTATCAGGCAGGATGGTGGGATAGAGAGAGATAAAATTAGGCCTCAGTCAAGTTTGTGTCAGAAAAATGGAAGCTGAAAGTGATTCAGCTAGAATTAGAGACTGATCCAACCTTCAGAAGAGTTGTAGCAACTCAAGTCAAGGGGTCCCTGATTCTCCATTCCTCAGGCAAGAGCAGAGTGGGTGGTGCTCTTCCAGCTTGACCCTAAGCTGTTTTGACTCTCAGTACCCCACCCAGGGGAAGGCCCTGCCCCTTTCCCCAGGCCCTAACAGCAAGGCCACTGATTCTCAGTACACTCCCCCAAGAGTGGCTTTGAACCCCACAGTTGTTCAGTGCCCCACTGCCAAGCATTAAGACCTCTCCTTCTCTTCCACTTCTCCATCCTACCTCAGAACTCCTCTTTCACTGGCCAGCTATCCCCTCGGTCAGAGCAAGGCAAAGAACCTGAGGCAGAGAGGTTTTCAGGTACTGTGATATTTTTGTTTTGAGGCAATGCTGAGCAGAAGCTAAAAGCAGGTGGTAATGCTGGGTTGTTCCAAGAGAGCAGAATACCAAGGTCTTAGATCCAGTCAAGCTTCTAGAAAGGCCTGCATGCAGAGCTGTACCCACCCACGCATAAGGAGATTTCTACCCCAGCAGCTGCAGTCCCCATGAGCTTTGTTGAATGCCCCTATTCAGTAGTCAACCACTCCCATCTAGTAGGTCTTGCATGCCCCACATACAGCTGTCACTCAGAGGAAAAGAATTTATCTCCTATCCTTTTTGATCCTGATTTCCTAGGCCACTCATTATGGGGTCACTTGCTGCAAGAGTTCCTCAGACTACAAGATAGCATCTTTATTTGAAATCACCTTTCCAAGATCCCAGAGCAAATGACAAGGAAGATGATGCCAAGAGAATAGGCCTCTGTGCCTCCTACAGGAAAATGTACAGGCCAGCAAGCATCATCGCTCCTTGCCACATGGCTTCAACTATCTGCCCCATCCCAAATGTGTAGAAAGTCCCACCCATACATAGGTCAGCAGAGTCTGGGATGGGACTCTAACCATCCCATTTAAGTGCTCTATGGGGAAAGTACTCATGGGGAAGGGTAAGAGAATTACACAGCTGGCATCTTGTCATTGCTCTGGCACTTAGGCAGTGACCCTGGTCATAAAGCCCATTGTTTGCAAAGGCTAAGAGAGTGACTATTTAAAGACTCTCTTACTGCCTTAAAAGGCAACGAGCCGGGGAGGGGGACATACATCAAGGTTCAGGTCTCTATCTCCAGATGGCAGGAGGAACAGATGCTCCTCTGTAAGCCATTGTGGCAACCACAGGTCTCACAGCCAGACAGGCTGATGTGAGCCTCTTTGAATTACTGAGTGAAGGATATCCCTCTTGCCAGCCCCTGTCCCCCATAGGCACAGCAGAGAAGTATTACAGGCTGTCCTTACCTTGGGAATTAGCCTGCAAGACCCCGATGCTGTCATCAAACTGCATAGATTTGATGTTGAGTGACGCCAAGATGCATTCCTTGTCCTGAAGCGAAGTATCATCAATATTATTCTGATTGGCTGACAGGATAACGCACATGTCACAGAGGTTGATGTTGACAGCCCTTAAATCAGCCCGACTTAATGGTGTACCCTTTGGCATGGGGGGGGGTGGGAGAGAGGGAGAGAGAGAGAAAGAGAGAGAGAAGAGGGAAAGAAGGAAAAAATAAAAACAAATTAAAGATTGAGCCTGAGCTTTGGGACATTATTTAACAAGTATCTTTTTTATGTCTTGACATTAAGCTGGCCTAACTACATTTCAGGGAATAAGGGCTGCGCGCTAATCTAAAGGGTAGTTGGTGCTGATGGCAGCATTTCAGGCCAGCTCTCAATACTCAATCAAGCTATTACTAACAAACGCGAGACGAATAATGCCAGTGCCTACATCTTCCTCCTGCCTGGAAATTGTCTTGATTTAAGTAACTGTCCTGTGGCAACCTCTGCCTTTCAGAACATAATGAGGGGGTGGGTTTCAAATGCCTGTTTATTTAATAGCAGGTCACTTCTGTCTCTAGCAAAAGACAGCATACCCGACTAGAATTTACAAAGCAGCTATGGGGGAATCAGCAAAGCAGGGTGTGATGAGGTGGGCTTGGGGCTCTGTTCAATGGGAGGAGGTGGGAGCCAGTGCATCTCGCAAAGGGGAGAGGGCAAGCTTTGGGCCAAAAGAATTTATTGCATATTTTCAGCAAGAAAAAAAGCCAAGAAAACTACATAATTATCCAAAAACATAAGAGTGGTTAAATATATTTTTGGACACCATACAAGAGTGTACTGCAAGTACAGCCATAGCTAGCCCTTCCCTGCTCATTGAGCTGGAATATTCTCCAAGATAAAGGCATTAGCAAGTGGTGGGAAGACAGGGATCTAGAACAATTTAAAAGTATACCTCCATTTATTTGGAAAAAAATAAAACTGCTTGAAGTAAAAATTATATATTTATAAATATATGCAAATTCAAAGAGAAAATGCAGAAAAAACTATACAGTAAACTAATAACAGTAATTACCTCTGGGAGAGGAAAGGATGAAGTGGAAAGTTTGCTTTTGACTTTATATACTTCTATATTATTTGAATATTTTATAAGAAAAACAGATTTGTATATTACTAGCAAAATTAAAAATAAATAAGCCAGTAAGCAGAGGTCTTTCTTTCTTAAAAAAAAATCTCATAACAATGTGGGACAGTAGAAAAACTTTTGCAGATTCAAGGATAATGATTGAGAGCAACCATAGATATGATAGAAAGACAGGACCAGCACTCACATACGCTGTCCTTCCAAGGAGGTCCCAGTAGAACTATCTGGGCTCTCCCATGTCACAGTGCCCAGTAGCCAGACAGCAGTATTTGGGGGTCCCATCCAGCCTCACCATCACTGAGCCTCTAGGTTTATTTAAGCTTCTCCTTGTATGGATGGATACCCTAATTGCCTTCAACCTAATCCTGTATTGGCTAAGTGTTTGAAAGCTGCAGCATACATCTCCTCTCATTTCCATCATTTGATGGGCTTTGAGAAAATAGGACCTGGATAACATTATGGAGCCTATCAACTCTTTTTATGGCTCAATAGATGTTATAACTCCTAAATATTGCTACAAAGTGGAGCCATAGAGCAAGGCCATGTAGAGCCATAGGTGCATGGAAGGTCCTGGTCCAGGCACTGGAGCAGTATCTTAGGAGAAGGTAGAAACACCATCTTCTGTGATCTCTTGGTACAAAATTAATTGTGATCAACTTTCTGTATGATGTTGCTATGTATAAACAACAGCTGCCTTGTCCATATTCTTTTAATTTTCACCTTGTAGGAAATCCAGCAGTTATTGTAATTTAAGGGAAACCATGTCCAGTTGTAGACATGATTTCAAACCACAAGAATACCAAACATACATAGGAAGCTTTTGTGTTTCTCTGGGCTGCACTTATGTGAGCAACACACTTTAAACAATGAAGGCATAAGTCAAGCTTTAATGTACCACCTCACTGTGCTTAGGTGTGCTAAATTTGGGAGGAATTTGTACAGACTCCACAAATATGAGACTCATCCTGACTTATAGAGGAAGGTGAGCAAATGTGGATGGGGCACACAGAAGGAAACACACACATATGCACAAATATCACAAACCCCACCTACATACAAATGCACTCATGTACCCAGCAAATTAGTTTATTTTTACATAAATAGCTTCAGAGGTCAAGGGATCACATGAAACATCACATATAAGATGATAATCAAATTATCCTATTTCTGCATTTAGCACTGTATATACAGTATATGTATATATTTGTCCAGTGAGTGAAATGTAACAGGTGAGCATCTTTAAATACATGGATACATTAAAGCAGTCAAATTTTGATTTTGCGTCCAAAGGAGATCTGTCTAACATCTTTGGCACTTGTGGATAGATATGAGGGACTTCTTGTACCAAGCATGGGAGATACATATGGCACACTGGAGTGCTGACTGTGGATAGATCTGTATAGATTCCTTAACACATTATATTGCTTATCTTTTGTTGCTGCATTTATGGGGTTCTGGAAACTGATAGATCAGAGAACAACAAATACCTCTTGACAGCTAAGGGGTTGCATATCTCTAAATATAATAAATTAAAATTAATAAAATAGTTGGATGAGTCAGTCAGTGGTGGCATATGCCTTTAATCCCAGCACTCAGGAGGTAAAGCAGGCAGATCTCTGTGAGTTCAAGGTCAGCATAGTCTACATAGTGAGTTCCAAGACAGCCAGAACTCTATGTCTCAAAAAATCCAAAAAAAAAAAAGAATAATTTTTGGAAGATAGGTGATATTTTCCTGAATTTGTGACATAGACAACCACATAAAATTTTGAAAATAATACTATTCTGTAAGTCTATAATTTTCTAACTATAATTTATTATAATTAGAAAGTGTATGGCTTTTAAATCATTCAGCTCATATTTTCACATTAAATTATGGAGTCCCCAATTGTCTTTTATAGATTAGTGTGCTAGTGATCTTTGTAATAAAGATTATATATATGTATGTATATATAATTCGCATATACATTGTATGTGTATGCATATATGTTTGCACATGTTCACACTCACAAAACCATGAAAAACATTGCTGGTTTTCTAAACAAAGGGTGTACAAAGGTTGATTTACAGAGGAGGTTTGGAATTCCATACAGCAGAAATAATTCTGTCCTCTATTTGGTCAATATCAGAAAAAAGATAAGACAGATTGGCATTTCTCTAAGAATTAACCATGTCAAATTAAAATGCCAAGAGGAATTTTATAAGTGAATTCTTGGTGTGTACACCAAAATAGGGCAACATTATAAATTTCACTTAGAAAAGAGAGTTTAGACACTGGTATGGTTAATGCATGTGGTAGTAGCTCAACTTTACCCCTAACAAGGGGTTGTACTTGGCTGCAAATTCCTTTTAATAAGGCCTCCCAGGGTTTTGACTTTCTTAGCAGAGCACAGAAGGACCGCTACATCCTCAGGCCTGAAACCACATGAAGCAGCAGAGACATGATCAAAGCTTCAACAATTACAGCCACCTGGGATTTCCTTTTGTGAATGAGAAGATGAAGAGCAAAACATCAAATAGTGTGACCTTGACTTACAGGCAATATGGACACTTTGGGGAAGTTGTGCAGGGTTTCCCACTCTCGCTTGAGGTACTCGATGGAGCCCACAAACACAATGTGTTTGAGCTCATGGTAGTGAAAATTGCTAGCACGGAGCGGCATCACCAGGTTCCGGAGGCCAATCAGAGCTGAACTGACATCCCCAAAGATGCACACTACAACATGGCCACTCAGGACAGTCATGGCAGCTTCACTTCTAGTCTGTAACAGAGAGAAGTGCAAGACTGTGAGGGAAAAAGAGATGACAGCATCAATATAAGTAGAGAAAGCATGGTTTGTGCAAGGGAGAAAGCTAACATTGGTTAAGAACTTACTGTGTAGTGCTTCTGTAATTTATGCATGGTCTGAGTGTTCCCCATAGGCCCATTGTTATTAAAGTCTTTGTCTCTAGGATGGCATTATTATTATATAGCAGAACTTCTCTGAGTTGAAGGCACACCTTATCAGAGGATTGGGGCAGTTCACATGCAACTGCCTGAGAGTTCTCCTGTGACTTCTTGAGATCTTCAGACATGATCACTATGAAAAGATCAAATCTGGATATACCCATCTCATTTCTCTCTGGCCATGTTTGATTCTACACACTCACACTCCTGCTATGATTAGTTACCACCTACCAGCCTCCCCAGAGACCATGTAAATGCAGCCTAACATGAGACTTTGAATCCCTTAAAAACTGTGAGCTACCTACAGGGCTGGAGAGATGACTCATAGGTTAAAAGCACTGATTGTTCTTCCAGAGGTCTTAGTTTAATTCCCAGAAACCACATGATGGCTCATAACTATCTATGATGACATCTGGTACCCTCTTCTGTATACTGTATATATAATAAATAAATAAAACCTTAAAAAAACCTGTGAGCTACCTTTTCTCTTTATGAGTTTACTGTCTTGGGTATTTTATTATAATAACACAAAGATATCCAATATAGCTACTATTTGCACTGCAATAAAACAACTGTTTAATTTAGTTTAGAATAATAAAAAAGAAGTGATTCTTCAATATCATGTGGTGGTATATTGTATATTTAATAAAAATAGTCTTGACTATCAGAGGACACAAACACCTACAGAGCCAAGCCATGAAGGTCAGGAAGTGGTGACCTCGCCTTTAATCCTAGCTCTAGGAATGTTGAATGAGGAAGTGAGATAGCTGGGCAGAGGGAGATAAGGGAGGAGCTCAGCTTCCTGGCCACTTCCTTGGTTGGCTGAGAGGGAGGTTTGGAATCTGAGGATTCAAGAAAAAAAGCCCGAGGAGTTGGCTAGGTAGGAAGAGGTTGTGGTTTGTCTATCTCTCTGATATTTCAGAGTATTTTTATTAAATATACAATATATCACCACAATATCATCTATGAAACAGCACAGAAGGAAGAGGATAAAAAAGTAAAACTTAGGATGCCATGTGGGCTGTCTTACAGTATCATGTTTTAGGAAGTCACATGCTGGTATAAACCTCCATCTCCATCATGTTAGAGCACATATAAATCTAATAATTTTAGTGCACACAGTAAGTTACATGCAGAGAAAGCACCTTTTCCTTTTGGTTCTATTATTAAAGAATATCTAAGATGTCTTTTATATATTACAAGACAGCTATTATTTCTATTTTGTTATTATGTTATACATTCATCTCTAATTTGAGCAAGGGCATATGTTTATCTCATAAATTCCTGTAAACATATACCAACACATTACCACCTTCTTGAACAATAGAATTAAGAAGGATGTGCCATGTAGATTTATGAGCAGGAGACAGTGCATATCAGTCTTTAGGAGAACAAAGAGAAGAAAAGGGGGATGTTTATGTATGTAGAAAGAAAAAAAGTCTTAATGTCCATAACATGGTTGATAAAATTAGATATCTTTATAGACCCTTTTGTTATGATGATGATTAAATGGTCCTATTCATTGTTTTGTCTAAGCTGAAATCTGGGGTTCTGTTTTTAGATATTCAGTGAGCTGGCATAGCCTATCACTGTATACATAGACAGGATGTGATATCTGATGCCAGAGGCTGGCTGCTGTAACCTGTAGCCTCAATTAGAAGCTATTGCACAATCTTCTATACATCCATTTTGTGAAAACTACTTTTTAAAATTTACAATGACTAAAAAGAAAATCAAAATTAGAAATGTCATTAGAAGTGACAATATGAAACTTGAATTCCAATCAAGTTTTATTGGGATATAATGTTTAGGTATTTTTTCATGGCTAATTTCATGGAAAGCAGAATTGACAGTTGTGACAGAGATCATATGACTTGTCAGAGTTAAATCGCTGAATATATTCTCCTATAGAAAAAGTTTGACTCCATGTTCTAACTTCAGGGTGTTCTGTATCATTCTTGGAAAGGCTTACCTTATATAAAAACCCATAAGTAGTCATTACAAGGGTCTAGAGGCCAATCAATAAAAATAGAGGCCAATGTCTTTCCCCAGCCCCAGCTGTAGCCCTACATTTACAATGGTGACAAAGGAAAGAATACTCTCATACAGGAGAGGACCCCAGTTATCTGGGAAATATAAATGGTTATCTGTCCATTGTTGGTCTTTTGTTCATCATATAGGTGAAAAGAGCAACAAATGAGGCAGGGTGGGGGTAGTTCTTTGTTTCTTCTTCTAATCAAAAATGTCTTTCCTGTCCCTCACTGCATAAGGCCCTATGGGGCTTACAATGCATTGGGGGAGGCATATTAATGTTAACTGCACATGCCATCCTCTGCTTAGTCTAATCCCTAGCATTGGCCAGGGTATTGATTGCATCAGTACCAATATTGCAATTCACAGCAATGTCAGGGTTATTATAGTAACCCCTGAAGATAGGAGGAAGCTGGCTTTCCTTCTCTGATCATTAGAATAAAGCAAGAGCAACCATCATTGCTGGTTTACCATAGTAGGCAGAAAACCTGAGACATGAGCTATAATAAATTTGTCATGAAAGATGATGGACAAGGCTCGCATGGATCTCCCATCATCTCTTCCCACCTTGTGAGGAAGACATGGAGTTAGTAATTCAGGCTGCATGAAAGTGCCAGTCCCAAAAGGCAGAAGCAGAAAGACAAGCCCTCTGGGGTGGGCTATCATTGGGGCCCTTCAATATTTTCAATTGGACTAGCCTCTAAGAACCTAATTGCTCTCAATAAATGAGGTGAAGAATGAAAGCTGAGCATCAAGAATATAAAAAAAAAAATTATCTAGGAACCAGTGCAGAATGGTCCAGGCACAGAAGCTAACCTTGAGAGCTTAGGCCTGGGACAATTACAAGTTCTCCAACATGTCAGAACTATTCCCCTGGAAATGTGTTTAAAGTCCCAGTCCTTCACCTTAAACCTGGGATTTGCTTAAGACCAAACAGAAAAACCAGGCATTTCTCCACGCATCCTTCAACCCCTTTTAAGTATAACCTACTTGTACATTATGGGACTTCCCTAGACATGTGCTTATTCCATGATCTGAAGAACACTTTGTATCTCATCCCACTTAGCCTCATAAAGTTTGTTTCATGATTCATTTTACATCTCCTTTCCAATCAGGGAGACACTGTCTTCTGTATCAGAAATCACCCAAAGTAATTAGATTCCTGTACTCAGTGGATAAATGATTTCCATAAGCATCTTTTTCCTATTTTACTCATCTACTCATTCCATTACATGTTACTGCAGAGAGGGTTTCTTGAATCTGATTACCTCAGTAGCATCTCTAGACTCTTTTTTTTTTTTTTTTTTTCTCCAGATCATGCTTTATTTCTTCACAAAGCCCTCATTCACATCCAAATCATTCTGGACTCATTCATCTCCACACAGACCTATCCCTGGCTTCACTAAAATGAAAATTCTATACATCAGCAAAACAAGAACAGTACCTAACACATGGTGTGTTTGCATCAATGTTTCCTCAAGTAATGCTGTTTTTTCAGATGAACTCATTCCCGTAAATTCCTTCCTTCTATAAAGGGATGCTGATCACATGCCAATTAGCACACTTTATGTAGGTCATTCTGGACCCAGAGGAAGCATGCATTGTATGACTAAGCCATAGGTGACCAACAACAGAAAATCTAAGTGGATACAACTGTCTCCCTTTGGCATATCAAGCGGTGGCTGTTTGCTGAGCATTTTAACTTCATATATGTCATCTGTAGTTTTCACAACTCTGAGATGCCTCAAGTACAATGCAGTAGTGGCACCCAATGCTCATTTACAATTAATTTGAAAACACACTAACTAAAACACAGTAAAGAAATCTACTGGATCAGCACACACAACAGTTCTGAGGATCTGGAATAGTAATTGCTAAGGAAGGGTGTCCCTGAAATTGAAAATGATAAAATTTTCCTATCTGAAAACAGAGTAGGCCCAAAGCCATCTGGGGGTTGGGGCATGAGGGAAAAAGAGCCCTGTCTGATTGTCCTTCCTGACTATTAACCCATTTTTCATGGATTAGCAGAACAATAAGCTCAAAGGAAACCAATGTAGGCATTAAAACCTAAAGTTGTTAACAGGACAGAGAGTAGAATGGATTGCCATCTGTGCTAACATTCCTGGAACAGCAAAGCAGAAGCCTGCTATTTCTAGACATGTTCACAAGCCATCCCCAAAGCAGTGCTCTGAGCTCTATACAGTAGTAGACTGTGGTCCTGCAATGTTATCCTCAGCAAATGCCCTATCTGTATCATGTATTAAGAAGAACTGAAAATATGTTAGGGTAAGAAACATTACTGTCGGTCTGGGAAGATACTTTAGTTGATAAAGTACTTGCCACGTAAATTTGAGGATCTGAGTTTGATTTCCGGTACCCACATTAAAAAGGAAAGGCTAGATGTAGTGGTGCATGCCCAAAATTCTAGTGCACAGGAAGTGGGGACAGGATCCCCAGAGACTCACTGGCCCTCCAGTCTAGACGAATCAGTGAGCTCCAGGTTCAGTGAGAGCCCCTAACTCAAAAGAGAAAGTAGAGAATGACAAATACACCTGACATTGGCCTCTGGTATGTGTGTATGCATGTGTGTAAGCATGTGCATATACACCCAAACACACATATACGTATCATGTACACAATACAACAAAACAAAAATTTCTTATAACAGAAAACAACACAGGTAATATTTTTATCTTTTCATGGTATTTAAGAATAATCTTGATAAAAATCAACAGGTAAGAAATACAGAGCTTCTGTGGAGTCATGTGCTGGATTTTCAACACAATCCTATGAAGTCAGAATAGTTCTCATCCTGTCTCCTAACAGAAGAGGTTATTAAAATGCATTCCAACAACTGGCCTAAGGCCATAAAACTACCAGATGGCAGGGCCAGACTCTTGCCCCAGAGCCACCTGAGGATCAGGAATGATGTACATCCCACCTCCCATGATACCTCATGATAGCACGTAATCACTACTATTGTCTTGATAAAAATGTAGAGATTGAAAGTTCTGCGAGAGAGAAATAGAAAGAGGAGGAGAAAGAAAATTCTGCTCTAAGCTCATGCTCTGATCAGAGATCTCGCCACTTCAATCTCTGATCACAATTTCAGTCATCAAATATAATTAGGGCAAGTAGCAGTAGCCTCTACTATTCAGTTAGGAAAACTTCACTCGGAGGAAAAGGCAGTATGCCAGGCAATGGAGATGGACACCGGTTCCATGTTATCCCCTCACTCACCAGGATGACTTTCTCAATCTCCTTGGGTGCACACCAATGAAACATTCCTGTAGAGTCATACTTTTTGACATTGGAGTCCATGTTGTCAATCTGATCATTGCCAGGAATTAACAAGGGGTCATGCCTGGGGAGACAAGGCAGGAAAACCTAAGTGGAAAATGTGATAAATAATAAATGCAAAGGGTCCCCTGAGTTACATCTCAGAGGAGATGACAGATACCGAGAAAGTGATTGTCATCAATGGACATCTTCTCTCCTGCAGAGTACATCCCTTGAAAGGCATCTGCCCAAACCACGCACCCCTCTGGAAGGGCATTTGGCTTTGTCAGGTAGTGGTTCTGTTTTTCTACTGCTTGTTTTGTAAATGAGCTTCATACCATTTTGTGGGTTCAGCTTCACTTTTTATGACTATCTCATTTCTTGTTGTTTTACCAGTTATCCAGTTTTCCTAGCGCGCGCACATGCGCGCGCGCGCCTGCACACACACACACACACACACACACACACACACACACACACACACACTCACACTCCAAAGGGTTGCTATTAGCATTGGCAATGAAGAGGAAGGAATAGGAACAGAGCCTCATGCTGGCTGACTGGCATCAGGATGGAAAGCCAATTACTCGCTCCTTCTGACTACAACTTCTGACGCGATGCTCTTCGCAGTAAAAGCTTTAACAGGCTGCACTTTAAATATTTTAGCAATTTGCCCAATCAGATTTTGCTCTCCCTGGCTGAAGCCCTTTAAAGATTCAACAGAGTGTCACTTCAGAGCAGATTGACTACCAAATGCCCACATCTGGAATACATGATTTCAATACTAAACAACACCCTCTCTCCTCGCCTTGACAACTGTATTTGTGCTTAACTGTCCAATGACAGGGCCCCATATCCCCACCTTCATTTCCCAACATAGCATTTCTTGGATGAGAGCATCAAGCTCCAATGCATCTTAATAAATTTGTTTCAAATTCTCAAGACTACATCCACTCTTTCAGGAAGGATGGCTATATAGAGGCCACCCCTCCAGTGAGTTGGCAGGGCGTATCTGGCAACCTTAGGAATTACAATGAAATCAGGCAGATCTGCTATGCCCATAGTACAATAAAAAAGTCCTCTAGCTCAGGTTATAGTCATCATCTGTGGCTCAATCTCTGATAGAGTCAGCATCTGAGTATGTAGGAAGCCTTTGTTGGCACAATTAACCACATATAATTAAGATATTATCCCAGGCAGACCTAGCCTGCAACAAAATTATCTTCCTTAAGCAAACTGTTAACCAAAGATAAAAAATAGAAGTAGATTCAAATCAAACATGGTATCATGAAGTTACGTAACCTTTAAATTGACCTATTTCAAACATTAAAGAATAATATTTATTTATGGTTTAATATTTCTCCCTGAGAAATGTCTCATGTTTCTCCTCTCTATACTCTGACTATAGAGGGTAGGGCAGTGATCTCCCTAATCTGTCTAATGATAGAATGAAGCTTTTGGATATCTAGCATGACCTGTCTATTATGTCTTCCACACACAGAGAAGATAGGAAACTCAGTGCATGTTTTTATTCTTGACAATTTGTTTTGAGGCCACAGCAAATGACAAATACCATGTGATGCCATCCTGTGGAGTCATCTTCAAGGGGCATGCTAGATTACTGCAGGAACTGTCATATCTGATCTTCAAAGGAATAGAACAACCCAATTTAGAGTAGCATCTCAGTGGCCTGGTTGTTGAGAAGTCTTCAGGGGCTATAAACTACCAGGACACCTCTCACATATAAAGCTGAGTCCAAAAGTGCTAAAATAAGGGCCATTGAGATTGATCATTGGGTAAAGGTGCTATCTGTGAAAGTCTTGACACTTGAGTGTGATCCCTGGTAGCCGTGTACGCTGCACTGGGAGAACAGTCTCTCGGTGGTTGTCCCCTGACTTCCAGACACAGTGGCAATTGTGTTCCCACCCCACATACCATAGATACACCCATACACACCCCCACACACATGCAAAATAAATAAAATAAGCTTAATTGTTAAAAGGGAGACAGTTATTGATTTAAAAAAACTGATTTGAACTGGTCACAGATCATGGTGAAATCATAACGTCATGGTTTGGAGACAAAGAGATGGTAGCTCAGTGTGTAAAGAGCTTGCTGTATAAACATAAGGATATAACTTCAGATTCCTAGCACCTACAGAGATGTGGTTCATGACTACATTCCAAGAAATGAAGGGAGAAGACAGGTAGGTCCAGGGAGCTATCTGGCAGCCAGCACTGCCTAGTTGGTAAGGTTCCTCAAGAGACCTGTAGCAAAGATTAAAGTGAACAGCAATAAAGGAAGACACGTGACCTCAAGCTCTGCCCTCTATATGTGTGGTGATCACCCCCAACATTTGCATAGACATACATACAACACACACACACACACACACACTTTATTAAAGAAGAGGTTTTTAATTCATCTTTGAGAATCTTTAATAATTCTATAGATAGACAGCATCTGTCATAGGCAGGTGGACAAAAGTTTCCATAAAGAAGAGGCTTGAGGAAGTAAAGTCTCTTGTCAGCCATTGAAGAACATGTTTTGGGCTGTAGAAGAATATTAAACCTGCCCTGAAGATAGTGTCAAGTTCAAATTTTTTTGTCCTTGTTTGTTGGTCGAAAGGAAAGAAGACGCTATCTTGGCTTCCAAATGTCGGGGACCTGTTCCCAGGTCATTCAGATCTTAAAAGATAACCAGGACTATATTCACACCCTCCCAGCCAAGCTGAAGATAACAGCAGGCAGGCAAAAATTCATTTATATATATATATATATATATATATATATATATGTCCCCTGGGAGAGAGGTAGATGTGTTTTGGTTTGGAGCATTTGGTTTGTTCTAGAAGGTATTATGTTTGGGTAAGCATGGCCTTTAACCATCATAGAAAAGGAAAAAGATGGAAGGTCAAATCCTCATCATTAAGAGAAAAAAAGTGACAGTGAACACTAATTATAAACTAACTAAGGCTGGGGTTCAGGGAGAGCAGCTGGAATATGGCTCTAGGGTTTCAAGGCACGATTTGTGCTCCAACATGCAGAATCATGCAGCTAGTGTCCAGGGAGCTTCACGTATACTTTGTCCTCCACATAGATCTCTGAGTCTGAATTGGATGATTTAAATGCATATTATCTAGGATTTCCCCCAAAGATCTGATCTGAGAAACATTTAAAAAAAAAAAAAAAAAAGAAAATCTCCCTGACGGCAGATATTTGCAGGGCACCTAGAGTTCCAACTTTGGTCTCTTTAATCAATAAATTGTCAATAAAAATGAGACTCCTATTTTAAGCCAGGAAAGGAGGATGTGACATTGCTGAAGGGAGAAGCACATGTGGCAGGAAAAAGAAAATATAGGTCAAAGGTCATGGTACACTATGGTGTGTACTATAGCAAATCAGCATGCATTGTGAAAGCTTTAAGAAAGGACTCCTTTATTTCACATTGATGTAATATCATAGACGTTCGAAGGGAAAAATGATAAAACTACAGTTGACACTGTGCAAGAAGCATCATAGAAAGATCTGACAAGCTGTGACAAGTAAGTATTTTAGTGTTGTTCCACCAGCAGCCATCAGAATCCACTCAAGGAAGTGAAGTCTAAGTAGTCACAAAATGGTACCCAATAGTGATGGCTGGAGATGTTTGGAATGCTATTGCTTAACCTAGGGCATAGAGGCCTCAGAGAAGTTGTACAAAAGGTTCTTTCTTAGACGTGCACTAGCCATCAATAGAGGATGAGCCAACTGACTCAGAGAACAGACTCATGGGATTAGGTAGACCCAGCATTGTGCTCCCCAAAAGGAAAACTGTTATATAAAATAGAATATTGAAAATGAGTTATTTTGCAAGATACAAGAGCTAGGGTTCTTAGGGATGAGGTACAAATGTTGGTGAGACTAGAAGACCTTCAGGTTTGAAGCAGTGGTTTCTCCTTGGGGAGAGAAGTAGCTTGAGGGATTTGGAAAGGATTGGGCCACTGCTGAGCTATGCAAGGTTAGAAGGCAGTGGATAGGTAAAGAAAGGTTTTTGGAGATTGGGGTCAGAAGCATTGAAGATGGATGGATTTATAGTTCCATTAAAGGCCATGTTCATTAGGTTCTGCTCTGAGGGGGTTGAGATACTAGAAGCATGATTCATCCCACTGACACGAGAATATGAATTGTTTCTGGGCCAGATGGGATGAATTTCTTAGCAATTTCAAGTATCTTTCATTGATTGATACATCCATGAGACCCTTCAGAGATGGAAAGAGAAGGGGGGGAGCCTCCAGGGATTTCTACCTCTTAAACAGGGATTCTACAGACTGTTCTTCTGGAAGAGAGCTCATGTATATGCCATTGAGCACACCAACCAACATTGCTGTGGTCCAGGGAGATCAGGAGGAACCCAGCAGGTTGCTGTGCATGTGAAGGAGGTTCATAGGAAACCTGTCTGGGCAAAGTATCTCAGCATCTTCAGGTTGCAGGTTAATTATGATAGATACTTGTAAAGACCTTCAGTGAGCTCTTGATGATCTAGTAGAACTGATGACCAGCACTAAATCCTAGTCTCTCTCATGTAATGAAATGTCTTCAAACTATACAGCCATCCACAACTCTCCCAAGATGAGGCTTATTTGTCACCTATAATTTTCCAGAGCCTTTGTCTTATTTTAAAGGGAGAGAAAGTGTATGCGATCGATTATAGCTATAGCTGTTATTTAATTGCTATGGCCTCAGGTGTAGCATCTGTACCTTAAGATCCTCATCCTCAGTACCCCAGAATATGACCACATTTTGAATCATGTTATTTGTAAAAGAAAGATCACTGGGGTGGATCCTAATTTGTTTTGTTTTGTTTTTTTTTTCCATATCAGGAGTAGAAATTTGGACTCAGACATCAACAGACCAAAAGCCATAGTAAAGTCATGGGGGAAGAAAGAGCAGCAGGTTGAGAAGAGAGGCTGAAACAGTTTCTTTCTTCTTCAGAAACTCAAAAAGAATCAGTCCTTCTCAAGTCTTAACCTTGAACTTCTAGCCTCCAGAACTTTGAGAGAGGAACTTCCTGTTGCTCATTTTGTGGCTCTGCTTGAGTGGTGATGTTTATTGGCCTTTTCCCTGCATTCAAGTTCGGTGCAGATGATAGCCTAACCTTGAGAAAAGAGGAAGTATGGTCACTAGCTAGTCAGTCTGCTCAATTGAACTAAGAGTTGTTTCCCAAGTAGTGTTTGGGGATTGATACCAATAAAGGCAGGAAGTTACCTATTTCTTGTAGTGATATGTTATATATTTAATAAAACCTGGAATATCAAGAGATCAACCCACAGTCAAACTAGGCAGAGGTAGCTCACTCCATTAGTCCTATCACTTGGGAGATCATTCTGAATGACCAGGAGTTCCAGGGATAACGGAGCAGTCTTAACTCATACAGCATGGGGATTCAGAGGATCTCTGTGAGTACAAGGCCAAACAGCTGGGCTTCAATGGCACACACCTTTAATCCCAGCACAGAGAAAGCAGAAGTGGTGACCTACACCTATAGTCCTATAACTCCAGAGACAGAGATCTTTCTGTGTTTCTGTGAGTTCAAGGCTGACTATCAAATAGAGTAGCTCAGCCCTTTAATCTTAACCTGGATGGGATACAGCTGGGAGAAGAAGGTATTTAAGGCAGGTCTAGGAAAACAGTAGGCATTAGAAGTGACCAGGAGTGAGGCTTAGGATGCTGGAAGATAGCTGGATGAGATTAGACTGTGGTGTTTCTTTCTTCGATATCTCATCATTTCCCCAGTATCTGGCTCTGAGTTTCTTTTAATACAACTAGAATTTGTGCTACAATTTCCTCAGAGGCAGTTCCCAAGGTGGGTAAGGACCCCCTAACCACAGCGGCAAACATGCATGTCTTCAGATCTTGGCTTGCCTCATATTTGCCAAGTTATACCCTACCTCAGCTTCTCAATCTGTAAAATGGATCGATATAATCATTATGCAATAGATTCAACTTAAGGAGAATATTGTACAATCAAAGCCATGCCACAGATATAGGGATCAACTCAGCAGCCCCATCTGCAGCCAGTGTTTACTGCTACCATCCCTATTGCTTTTTACTGATGACTGAGAATCTAGTCCCGCTTTGGTGGATCTGATTGTGGCTAAAGAAAGAAGGCAAAATGGAAAAGGCCAATGATAAAGATATAGACCTACTTCTGTTGGCTTTCCTACTCCAGGACAGAGTTCCCATAAGTTGAAATCTTATAAATGTTACCATGCCAAAATTTCCTCTCATATTTTGTCATTTGCCCTTCATACTAACACTCATAGGCATTTTCTGTTCTCAACAACTCATGTGTATAGATAGGAAACAGTGTGTGTGTGTGTGTGTGTGTGTGTGTGTGTGTGTGTGTGTGTGTGTAGGAAGTTGGGGAAGCATGGCTTCAATGGCGCCATGAGCAAGCAGACACAAGGCTTTGAAAGACAAGTTCTCACTGACCAGAAGCTAGTCCTGCTGGGCTCTGCCTTCCCCCCCGCAGGAGGCAGCTGGGCCTTGTTCCCTCTCCCCTGCAGCCCAAGCCACAATGCCCTAAACTATAAAGAGAGGGCAAACAACATCAAGGGTATGTATGAAGTGCACAGCTTGCATGAATACCCAGTAGAAAATTACCCCCCCCCCCCCCCCCCCCCCCC
>PVIH01004989.1:0-100283 GCA_004025045.1 Sigmodon hispidus | reverse complement strand
CTAGAAATTAAGCATGCCTGACTTCAAGAGAAGAATAAAAGATCTTTGTTTGGAGGGTGTGCAGAGCAAGGAATGCCACTTGCCATCAATTAATCTCAGGAAGTGAACTAAATGCCCTGCCACAGCAGAAACACAAAAAGCTTGCCTTGAAGACAAGAGCCTGAAGCTAAACCACAAATCCCTTTCCAAGCAAACCTGCTGTGAAGAAGTCGAATTATATTTTAAAGAGTAGAGTTCCCCTAACAGCCGAATACAGCAAATCCCAGTTTACTGTGTGGCTCTGAGTTCAACACTGGGTTTTAGAAACTTACATTAAAACACAAGGAACCCAACAACCTCCTAAAAGAACGGAGCTGCTAGGCAGCTTCAGAATTTCACCTTTCTCCATGCTTAACTGTTAGGACCTAAGGTTTCATCACACAGTAAGGCCTTTCCATCACCACAAACATCCCCCAAGACAGTGACCAACCCCACCCTTCAGTGGACTCCCAGAAATTGGCAGCAGGGTGAAGTGTGAGCACAGTCCCTCCACAAGCAACAGAGCATCTGTGGTATCAGACGCCATTGTGGAATTGCAGTGTTTCTAGGACTTCATCTTTTGGCTCAAAAGTTCAGGGGCTTCTGTGATTCTTTTGCTATAGAAGTCAGAGTTGTTTCTCCAGAGGAAAGAACTTTCTCATTCACTCAATGGCAAACTTTAGCAGGACTTGAATCTTGTGTATTTTTCCCCCGTGCATTTTCAGCAACCGTAGAGGACACAGTGAATGCTCAGTAACCAGCCAGAATTAGAATAAGAACCATTCAAAGAGCTCTGACCTCTAAATATCACTAGACCTACCATACAATTCAAAATATATGCCTAGCAAGAGCACTTGTTATCTTATGATGACTTGTTCTGAGCTTTTCTAATGTTTTTCACATATAGACTGTATATTTGAGTGAAGACAGAATATATGCTATTAAGAAGGCATCATAGTGGGAAGGAAGACTATAAACTATGTCTTTAGGAAATCAAGGCTGCCTGGAGTTTGTCTGGAGCCAGCTGCCCTAAGTACACAGCAGGGAGGGATCAGGTGTAATGTCCTTAGTGGTCAGGACAGATGTTATTAATGAAAGAGCTACTTAGGGCTCCAGTGAAAACTATAAATACTTCTGAAAGGGGGGGGTCATCACTTCAAGTTTTTCTCATTGCTCTGGTTCTAGTGAGAAGATGGTTCTGGCCTGTTACATCACACTCCTGGGTACCTCTTAGCTCTTGATAAATAATATTTTCTATTTTGTTGTGAGGATCATGATTTGTATAGTCTGGCACCTGCCAGAACCCTTCTGTTAAGCCTCTACCCTCTTGACAGCCGTCATTGCCTCTGAGATGTGGCTTTCTAGGACACAGCTACTGTTCTCCACCAGAACAATAGTCAACCGTGGAGCCACCTAAACAAAACTTTCCCATCAGACTCCAGCCACCCTAGAAAACCATTTTCCCATAATCAATATCACTTATTAGGTGTCATCCTCAGAGGACAATGGAGGTCACTGCTGTTGTGCTGAGGAAATGGCTCATGGAATAGACATGGTCCTTGGCTGTATATGATGCTTCTGGAGTGAAATGACAGAATAGTGACTTTCTACTGAGCACAGACTTGGCCCGATTCCTGTGTCAAGTTCATCCAGACCTTGGAATCACAACACCCATGATGTTTTCCTTCTCTGGTTCCATGGAGACTGTCACATGCAGTTAGTTTGTACATTAGGGGATAAATTTACTTAGCTAACCTGTCTCTGATTTCCTTCCTTTTCTGCCCAGTGGAAAAACTGTGAGAGTGGCATTCTGTTCCCAATGCTGAGTGGGCTCCAGGCCATTTTGCCATTTCTTATTATTAGAATCTGTCACACTAGCAGGGTCTGATGTGAGAAGTCCTAACAAAAGGTTCCCATGAAAGGTATGAGTCAAAAGAGAGGAGATGTGACTTAACAAGTAGATGAGTTCATTACACCTAATGATCAGTCAGTGCCCAAGAGAATAATCCTTTCCCTCACATTGTATTCCCCTCACTCAGGAAACTGAGGACTAATGCTTCCTAGGTCTCATGACAAAAAGAGCTCATCAAAGTGCCCAGTGTGTCTGTTTGGGGCATCAATTATCTGTGCTAGCCTTGGTGAGAGCTATCTTTTTGTGTACAGTGTCTGTCTGTCACATCCCACATGAGCCCTCATGTCTGTGCGCCTCGGCCTTGCTCAGAGCTCACAAGTGATATAAAAAAATACCATGTGGCCTTTTTGGAGTCACCGTCTACATAAGGTCTGATATACAATAAACAGTAAACTCTGGGTCTCTTGATACTCAGAAAACCCCAAAAGAGGCTGGGATCAGGTGGCCTCCCTCTTAAATATCACCACATTTATCGTCACAGAGAGGCCCTAATAGGGAACTCTATGGCCACCCTAATACCAATTATCAGTGATCTTCCTATACCCAAATTAGGATACCACTTCCTCAAAATCCTGCAAGGGTTTCCTTATGCCTACAACAAGCAAGATCCTCCATGATTTGGAGGCTAGAATACACATGTGTATTTTAACTCCAGTGATGCTACTCCATGGACCCATGTACTACCCATGCTAGTGGTCTGAGCACATCACTGTTTTTTTCATCTTTCTGATGATGTGAAACTTCCTCAAATGTGTTAGACTTTACCAATGCCAAAACTCCTTCTTCATCTGTCATATGAGAGAGTTATACTTGCTCAGAGAGCTACAGTAATCAATGAATTTTCATGCATACCACTCTGGAAATGATGCCCAGGCAATCATGAACCAGAGGAGGTAGTAATACCTATAGAGGACCTCCTTCACAAGTCAACCCAACCATTCAGAGGGACAGCAATACTTTCATGTTTATGGGTGCAGCTGTGCAGTATGGGCTTGCCTGTCTCATTGTGAAGACTGAATTGCCCTCTACTGCACCATATTTTAGATCCCTCAAAGACTTCCCACAACACTTTAAACACAGTAGGCCCTCATGAAACATCTGTGAGATGAGAATTAATGTGGGAGGTGAACAGGCAGCTATGGCACTCACAGTATTTCAGGATTCCATCTGAGGACATATGTGACAACCTAGGTACAGAATCTTATCATCTGAGACAGCATTTGAGAGAACAACACCTTGAATATGGCTCTGGACAAGCTGAAGGCATGTTCAGCTAGAGATTCCTGGGCAGGGCACCGTGGGAGGTTAGATATACATCAGTCTGTTTTAAAGGTTCTTCACAAGGCAGGAAGTAGACTAACTTGTTTTCCTAACTTTCTAGACACCTTTTATCAAATAGGGCCTATAAGGACCCAAGTTAAAGACCTTGGATTGAGCTAAAAACAAAATTCTTGCCCTCTAGGGATTTACAGCTGAAGAGAGACATGGTTCCCCTTCAAAGCAGCAATACACTAGGGAAGGAAAATTAGGCAACAGGTGTATTGTTCTGGGTAGAAACTCGGAGACATTCTTTCAATAACCCCAGATTAAGAAACCAGCAAAAAGAAGGGGGGGGGGAGAGAGAGAGAGAGAGAGAGAGAGAGAGAGAGAGAGAGAAATTGAGAGTGTAAGAACTCGGGGATTGGGGCTGGAGAGATGGCCCAGTGGTTAAGAGCACTGACTGACTGTTCTGTTCTTCTGGAGGTCCTGAGTTCAATTCCCAGCCACCACATGGTGGCTCACAACCATCTATGATGACATCTGGTATCCTCTTCTGTATACTATATACATAATAATAAATAAATCTTAAAAAATAAAAAGAACTCGGGGATCACCCTGGCTCACTTCTTAGTGGGTACAGTGCCAAAGTTTGTCTGTCATTGCATATCGGTCCTTACTGTCACTGGCTTTGACTGGCAGGGGGGTTGTTTCTGTCAGGCTGACTAAAGTATCTACTACCTCCATATCCAGATACACAAAGACAAAAACAAGGCTGTTCACATAATGATCATACAGAGAATTGAAGTGTCATTAAATCGTCAGGGTGAGCCTGACACCAGAACAAACTAGTGGAGATGGGACCATTAGTGGAGACTCCCCACACTGTCTGAATGCACAGGATTTGAAAGAAGTCCTCATTCCAGGGGCTATTTTATTTGTAAAAGCCAGGGTGGTAAATTACAGACCATCTTAGGCCATTCTGGGCTCTGAGATTCTCTTGGGCTATTCTTATTACCACCCATTGGCCACTAAAACATGCCCACACTCAGAGTCATTGATTCTGCTCAAAAGTGAGGCATGGAACTATGTCAGAAAGCCCACTTCAACCAAGTCATTAGCTTCTTTATGGCTCTGGGGGCAGGGTTCATAAAGAATAGCACTGGGGAGTCCTATCTTCTGAAGACCGAAAACAAGGTGTTTGAAGAGTAGGAGGAAATAGAAAACAGGAAGAATCTGGGTATCAACTGGCAGAAGCGATCTGGAAAGAATAGGAACCAGGAGCTTAACTGATGGTGCTATACATCCAAAGGCCAACCAGGAGGCCCTTCTTTGGGTCCTTCATTGCTAGACTTGATGTGAAGGAAAATGGAGGACCTAGCAGAGACCCTGTCCCTGCTTCTCTGACATTAAATAGAGAATGTTAACCACCTGGGAGAAAAGGTCAAAGACAAGAGGATCTCAGACATCCTGACTTGCATAGGATCCTGTGTCTCAGCAAAGTCATGATGGAGACCATTGTGGACAGATGAGATAACACATCAGATGAATGTAACTTTGGTGGGATCAGCAGCCCATTGGCACCAATGTAAGAAGCCTGAGTTCTGTAGCTTAGCAAGTTTTGGCTCACCACCTGACCCCCATTTAGCTATTCTGATGTACTACGAAGCAGACAGCTCTGGCCTGGGATGACTATCTCCCTCAGCCCCTCTCAGACAGGCAATGAAAGCAAGATCCACTTTGAAAATTCTCCCCCATCATGCAAACTGACATGGGCATGCTTTTCAAAAACCCACAGCCAATCTGTTGATCATTACTTATTTACAAAGGCCTTCGGGCAGAAAGTCCTGTAAAAACCATACTTGATACGGTATACACTAGCTTTTTCTGCTTATGGAAAAAAGTCCCCCCAAGGCTACTTCAAACCATCACTTTCTATTGCACATAAAATGTAGCACGTAACACTAAAGTATTTAATATATATGCTATAATATATCTACAGGAAAGGCATTTGTGTAGAAGTATGTTACCCTGGATTTGGTAATTTGATGTTTTGCTGAAGGCTACGACTTAAAAAAGCCTCCACCTCTTACAGGAGACCTGTCATCTTGGTACCCAAGAGCCAACAGAATAAAGAAGTACCCTTAAGCAGGAAAACTTTGACACAGCTTTGAAGCATATGAAAACAGTGTAACTCCTCAGAATTATTATTACTCAAGATCAAAGCAACGAGTCATACTTTACATAGCAAGCAGGGACAGGGAATGGGCTCCCAAGGTTTCACATTTTTCAGATTCCTCTTTATTTATTTATTTGCTTCTCTAAATTTAGGCAAAAGAAAGCACTTGGGCTTTTCTCTCCTTTAAATGGAGAAAACTATTAGCATTAGATAAGCCGATTACCTAAAGGAGAGTAAATGGGACTTGAATGCTAGGCTGACAACTGGCGTCATAAAACCCAGTGGCTTGGCAGTTGGTGCATTTATTCTTTCTCGTAAACTGTAAACATGCATGTAAATCAGTAGAGCCCCAGCAAGGCCGCACAGAGGGGCACAGGACACTGGAGGAAGCCTTTCCGCAGGAGCACACATGACAAGGAGAAGGAAGGAGCCAGATGGACTTGCCACTGGGAATCCATATCTCCATCACTGAAAGACAAGTCCCCACCTATGTCCTGGACAGATAGACACAGGTGAGGGAGGGATGCAGTGGAGAAGTGGTGAATGGTGATAAGCAATATTACCTTTCAGTAAATTAAAGGAAAGGGGTCCATGTCCACAAAAGTAGAAAGTAATGTGTGGAGGAAGAGCAGGTATTTTCAGGGTAAAGATTTAGGATGAGTAGTACATTTCTAAAATCCCAGTCTCTTTCCTCCCTCGGTTCCTCCCTACATACCACACCACACACACACACACACACACACACACACACACACACACACACACACACACACACACGACCCTGGTCTCTCCCTAAATCCACCTATCTCCTCTCCAGTTTTAGGATTACCCATGAGCCTCTGTACCTGGCTCTGAAGCTTAGCATCAGTGGATTGCGGTTCTCAAACTCAGGAGTTTTTACGTTGGGAAGTTAAGAGGTCTGAGGGAATAGATGGAGGACTTGGGAGACAACCAAAAAGAAAGGGTGACAGAAGAAGAATTGGCCCAAACAGGGATTGGTTGAGTTGTACTGAGATTCTGTTTCATTTGCTATTTATTAGATGATGTCATAGTTTAGAAATGGGGGGAAGAAGAAGGGAAGGAGAGATAGACTGGGAAAGGAAGGAAGGCAGGCAGGCAGGAAGGAGGGAGGGAAGGAAGGAAGGGAGGGAGGGAGGGAAGGAGGGAGGGAAGGAGGGAGGGAGGGAAGGAGGGTGCAAGCACAACCAGTTCCATAATTACTATTGCTTTTAACCTGAGCAGACCTGGATTACTTTTGAACTTTGCCTTGGCAAGCCCATGGATTATTAAACTTTTTTTTTTTCTCAGTCAAAATCAATTAACAGAAATTTGATTTCCATCGACAGGATAAAAGGAAGGTAATCTTCAGGTTCATTTTTGATTGTGATGATACATCTCACATATGGCCGTAAGTACAGAAACCAGTCCTCTGAGGGACTCCAGCAGAAAGAGTCTTGCCGCAGGCAACCTAACCACAGAGTCCCTCTGATTGGTTCCCAGCATCATTAGTGCCACTGCTGTTTAGTAACTACACACAGACAGGACATGGTGACAGCTAAGACTTTAAAGCCTATGTATTTTTCAAACAGCTTTTCAAACTGTTTTTCATGACAGAATTTTTTCAGCTCTATCATTAACTGCTGACAAGCTGACAGAATAAATACTCCAGCCTTTAAGAAGCCATCTAACGATCTCTCTCCCCTCCTCCATGGAGCTGACTGAGGAGGAAGGTCTGGGCCTGGGCTTAGGCAGGTGGGGAGGCCTGAGAAGGATCTGGGGAGGTGACCATGCTGGGCTTGAGGGGGGATCTGCTTACCTCATCAGCTTCGGGGAAGAGTTGGGTGAGTTCCTCATACCCCCATTACGTTGTTTTTTTTTGGGTGACAGCGTTGGCGGTTGCTCATCTTCAACTGCAAATACAGGCAGCTTGTGAGATTATGAACAGTTTGAGGGCAGACTGTGAAACACAGGCAAGATGTCAAAGGACACACACTCAAGGCTCAGTCACTCACTAGAAAGTCAAGGCTGTCTTTAGAGGCCCAGTGACAAAGACAGGATGCGTTAGTCAGAGAGACCAGCTGAGAGGAGTTTGAAGCAATATTGCTTTATGCACCAACCCTTGAGCATGCACTGTAAATAGACTAGAACAACCTATAAATGCCCTGGTGTAAGAAAAAATGAGAAATAGTTGATTCATCTACATATAAAAATTGATATCATTATTCCTAAAGAGTTAATTTTGGTTAAGAGTTAATACTTTGTTTGCTTAAATAATCAAATGAATTTTCTTGTAACCAAGATCAGAAATAGAGTTGTATTTGAGGTAGTAGATTAACAGCCAGCCTGCTGCTTCTCCAAGGGAACCAATTTAACTGGGTTCCAATCCTTGCACCAACAACAAGAGCCTTGAAGAAAGGCAGGGATTCCAGGCCTTAGCTGCCCGTGTTTCACACACATGGTTCACAGGCTGGGAACACTAGTGCATGTGGGCTCAAGAGTTCCCAGCCCAGCTCAGCTCTCTTCTATGCAGCTGCCACCAAGGAGAGTACTTGGGGCTAGGGAAGAGCATTGAAATGAAGGAGGAGGTTGCCACTGAATGATACCTCTTAATGATGCAGTGGCGGGTGGGGGATGGAGGTCAGCAGAGAGGGCCTGGAAACCATAAGCTTGCTTTCTAAATGTCTAAACCACATAGATCACTAAGCAATGGGAAGCTTCACTCACAGACAACACAAGACACTGCTGCTTTTGCCCAAAGACACCCCTCCTAAGCATTCGGGATGGGTTAGCCAGCACCATGCTTGTTTTTAGGAGCACTGCTGGATAATTAGCAGATACTTGCCCAGTCTGTCACCCATGGACACGTACAGCAAAACTAGCCCTGCTCTCCCGACCCTCACACAGTCCAGGCTAAAAGTGTAATGTTGAGAAACTAATACAGGATCCTCAGATTCTTAGGGTTGACTGTCATATGAGTAGGAGGAAACAGCCCTGAAATTCAGACTGCATGAAAGCTATCTTAAAGCTAAGAAGAGAAAAATTAGTAGTGACATCATCCAAAGAAGCCTGGTGTATAGTAACGTGGATGAGCCTTAGGTGGGAGGAAGCAGCCAGCTGAGCTGCTTACCATTGTCCAGAAGACCTCTGACAGAACATGCACCCTACAGCCCTTCCTTGAAAACCTTAAGTAAACACAGGCAGTTAGGACACACAGTACCAAGGGGATTTGAACAGTCCAACCAACTTCCAAATTTGCTTCAGAATGTCACACTTCTTCTGAGCCTCTGTCCCTAGTGTCAGTTTGGCATTACCTCATTCTGACTGACCCAAGGCAAGGGAAATGTGGTGTGACAAGGTGAGAGGAACACTAGATGGCACCAAGGCCAGAAAGGACCTGCAAAAGATCACAACCCATTCTCTCTCCCACCTGCTCCCCCCTCCAGTCCCACCCCCCCTCACACCCCAGGCTCCACTCAGGCTGGGACCCTATCAGTCACTTAGTGCTCCAGGCTGGGCTAGGTGGCTGGGAGGATATCGCATCTTATCAAAAATGACTATCTACAGCAAATCACACTGAGACTAAACAGCACTTAAAAGATTAAAGGAAATAAATACAAGCCACATAAATGGTATTGAAAAAAAAAAATCACTTAGAGTTGATATGCATCTCTCAGCCAGCAAACAGGCACTCTGAGTCTGACCTAAATTCATCTTCCTTTCAGAGGACGGGGACAGGCATCCAGAGCAATTCAAGGCAGGCTAAAGTGGGAGTGTGTGTGTGTGTGTACTCACACACATGCCTAAGTATACTTTTACATTTTCCCACCTTAGGCTGGAGAAGTGAGTCCTGCATTGATTCTTGTCATAATCCAGCGCCACCTTTTAATACAGGACACTGTTAAACAAGGTGACCTAGATGGTTGCTAGCACACGACTTACATGGATGTTTATTTTTGAGTGTATAAGTATGTTTATGGAGAGTACAAATTGTTCTTCTTCTTTCATAAGTGCAACACCCCCAAAGGCCTGTCATTGAGCCTAGTCAACAATGGCTAGCTTTGTTCAAGACCACTCCATGTTACTATGGCTGTGCCAATTATGGAAAGAGTCTATTAGTCACTTTTGCTTGCTTTTCTGAACTCTTTGCTTAACTTTTCCTTCCTGTTAGCTCTGGGCCTGCAATGAAACATCCTCTTTGATTAAGCATGCAGTTTTCCTCTTACCTAGTCACTGTTGCTTGCTGCCAGTGCTCTTCAGATGTGAGATCTGTGAGCTAATATGTGTTAGCCAGCTCTAGGGACATACCTCATTGTGGAAGAAGGGTTATGCCTGCTTCTATGCAAGGCAACTATTTATTTTCATTGCGACTCTGAGAGATCATCCATCATAATCATCGTGCATTTAAACTGGGATTTGTTCACTTCAATGGAACCATGTTCAAAGCTTTTTTCGGAGCCTGGAAATCTGTTCCCTGAAGAGCTGGGATGGAAAATGTCCTCAGCTTAAATATATGAATGCTGTGTAATGGAGAACATTACACATGGCTTAGGTCTCACAAGAGGAGCCGGGAGAAATTCTCTTTACTAAGTAGGACATAAAACATATTTAATTATTATCCTTTCTCTGGGTTCTACCATTTCTGTATATTTAAAGAAAGCAGAGCTAGAAAAACTTGTAGCTGCGCTGTAGGATTCAATTCTTGTTTTGTGGCTTCTACGACCGCATGAGAGAAACAGAAATAAAATTAAAGGGAAGACTTAAATTTACTCATGAAAGGGAGACAAACATGTTGAAGTCAGAAGCCACTTCCCCACAAGCATGCATCCTCACAGGCCTGATTTAACCTGCTCTCTGGCTAATTGCAATATAACTTCCTAGCCCTTGCCTCACTGTGGAGCGAGCTGCAGAAAGACATGTTCCTTTAAAGAAAGCTGAGTTACCAGCTTCTTTAAAATACAAACAAGTTCGGGAATCTAATGTGGAATTTTTATAGGAGGCAAAGTCTCTCCAGTCTCCAAGTCCCCATAAAATTCAAGGGCTTGTTTTTGCACATCCCTAAGTATAACACTTAATGTCCTGCTGTAACTTCCCAGTGCTCTCTCGTCTAATAGGCCTTGAATCCAACAGTTTTACAGTTTAGGAGAAGAGTCAGCGTTAGAAAAAATGTCAGGCTGATCTAATGAGGCTTCAGATCCCCTGGTTTGCGCTGGAGTTTAATTTAAACTTACAATGATGTTTTAACATGTTTGCGTTTTCTTGACTAAAGAGGATTCATTATTTCAGTGACATAACCTCCAGACAATGCTCTGGGAATTGATTTAAGATGTGGCGGTAATTCCAACAGCCTTAATGCAGAGCTGAACATCTGTAACAACATTTCATTCCACTTTTCATCAGCATTCTGTTTTTATGCAAGAGCAAAGCAACATCTTCCAGAAACACTGGCCAGGGGCCTGGGCTTACTTCAAAATGATCACATATTTTACTAGATATTTTTTTTAAAAAGAAATCTCTGCTTTGTTATTGCTCTCTAAGCTGCATGTATTATGGTGGGGTCCACCAATGCCTCTCCTAAGAGTCCTTGAAATGGGTAACGACTACAATTTTCAGGTTGCCCAAGTAGCCAGATACTTGCAGAGGATGAATATGGCAGTCGCCTTCAGCCTGGAGCATTTTCCCTCTTTCCTGTTTTCCTCATGAAATTTAGAAAGGGGGGTGCAGGATGAAGCTCTGAGATTTAAAGGTGGGTTTGTTGGCTGGGGTTAAAAAGTAACTCAAAGCAAATAAACTCAGAAAAGTAATAAAAGGCAACAACTCATAAACATGAGTCAAACAGCTATCTCCATTACGTTATTAATCAGCACATCTGGAGTAACCCACATCTGCACACACTTAGCAGGTCATTAGTAATGTCATATTCACAGTGGAGTCACTCAGAATAAATGGCATGCATAGTGGCTTGAACACAAAGGCATCAAGCTGAAGGAGCTTCCTACTGAAGTCAGGGCGCAAGCTGCTAGTCAGAGAGGGGTTGTTTCACTGATTATCCATTGTTTTTTATGGCTTTTCTGTTTCAAATTTTGTGGTCCAAACAAGCTAAATGCATGCTGAAAGCCACAGTAGTCTTCTCTCTTCTTCAACTAAGCTTAGCACGTTACAGTGAACTGAGGGGTACCAGGCCATTTTGAACCCTCAGGACAGGGCCCTGTGCTCCTTCACCTGGCTTGGGCACGTGGCGAGAGTTGGGAGCTGCATTCTTGTGCACAAATGGGTCTTTGTGATAGCGTGCTCTAGCTTCAACCTTGACTGCCGAACAATATGGAGAGAAGAAAATTGAAATTAATCCCTAGTGAAATTGTTCATTACAAAAGTTACCGACTGGTTTTTACCACTAAATACAACCATCGTTTTGTATTAGAATGGAGGTTTCTCCTCATGGCTCTTTCTCTCCATTGACTTCCTGAAGGGGTGACATCTGGAAATTTAGAAAACAATCTTCTTTGTACAGAAATCTCCAAACATGTAGAATTCCTCTTCTAATACACATAGACACACACCAAAACCAGTTTCACTGCAGGATCAAGGCTATTAGCTCCTGAGAAGTGGAAGAGACTGTCTTGTTCAAGTCTCCTTACATTTCAAGTCTTTATCCTTTATTGTTACACCATCGCTTCTCATTCCAGACTGTCCGCCTGATTGGCTATCTTGTTTTTTGACATCAGTGTTTAATTTGATCTAAATCTAAATGCCACACAGCATCGGACACTTCTCAGAAAGAGTAATGCTGAGGATTCTGGGTACAGCTCAAAGGTAGAATACTGGCTTGGCATGTGCAATGTCTTGTGTTCTGTCCACCCTTCAACAAGAATAACAAACACAAAGAGAGAATGTGATGTGTCGTTTCTTTGTGGCATTGGTGAAGCACAGGTACGGGCTCATCTTCACTATATAACCGCTGTCTGGCTAACACTAAAAATAAACAGTGAAATTATGATCATTGGGGTAGAGGGTAACAATCATATGCTGCCTAGCTTTTCCTCCAAGATAAACCACAAATCCCCACAGAATGATAATTCTGCAATGATGAGATTCACCGTAGACAGAAACTCTTTGGTTGACTGAGTTCCCTGAATATTGCTGCTTGCTTTCCAACAAGAAGCCTAGAAGAATTAACACTCAGGGTCTTAGAATATGGAAGAAAGACCGAAGAAGAAAATGGATCCCAAATGACAGAAGGATGCTCCAGCCTGGCAGCCTGCCTTATATTTTTAGGCCTGGTAAATGGGTATGCGGTTTCCTAAAGAAATGAGAGAACAGCAAAGATAACAAACCCCAGGCAGGTAGCCCATAGTGTGGGTTGGATATCATGAGTACCCTAACTAATACTTAACTGTTGATACAGAATGAAACCTTTAGGTAGGAATTGCCATGAGCCCACTGGAGAAATGGAGTAAAAAGCATTGCTAAGATGCATACACCAAGAAGGATGGTGGAAAGCTCAACATCAGAGCACAGGGGAGTGAGAGATGTCATCTTTAAAATGAGGATGCCTGGCCTGACAATCAGAGGCTGTATCATCAAGAACTCTTCACAGGACCCCTACTAAAATCAACTTTAAAACATAGTTGTGAAAGATAGTGCAAAATATTAATATACAAGTAATGAAAATATGAAGGATGTTACCCTATAACCATCCTGTCTTGAACATATAAAACTCCCTGAAATTGAACAGCCAGGTCTTCCTGTACATTATCCAGCTGGGCAATCTCACAACCTGTAGCTGAAAAAAATAGGAAGCAGATTTATTTGGAAAACTCAGAGGGTGTATGTTATTAAAAGAATCTGTCATTATATAAAATGAAAATAGGAGGCTGCCCTGCACTAATGGGCACCAGGAACACTGGCCCAATGGAGAGCTGGTAGGTAGGGCAGAGAAGGGAGGGCTTGTTGGTGCTTTTCCATTTCTGGCTTTTGTGGTGCTAATAGAAGAACGGGAAGGGAGACTTTAAGGAACAATAGGTTATGTAGAAGTTAATCACAGGGTATATTTCTGGCTCTATTCAGTGCCTAGGAAACCTAAATTGTATGAGTTTGAGTCCATCAACATAGAGCAATGAAGGAATTCAGCTCCTACATGGGAGAGAGAAAAATATTACATGAATTTGTTAACAGAATCCATGTAATCTCCTTATATGAATAGGAATAAAGGCTCCTCCAGAATGAAACTAGACTGTATACACCTATGGTACCCACTTGTCCCATCCTGGTCTCCCAAACAACAGTCCCTGTGCCTGCTGGCATCCTCGTAGGAGAGCAGTGTTCCTCTGAGAGCTTTCTATCTGTAATCTCAGCTCATATATCTTCTCTGAACTCTGCCCTTGCTATAATTATTTGCCCATCACTCTGCCCTGTTCAGCATTCAGTAGAAAATTCCTTTCAGAGATCTGGTTGCCTTTAGCCTTTTTCTTTCTTTCTTATTTTCTTGGAACAGACAGGCTCTATTGCCTCAAGTACAATGACGCCTCAGGTGAAGATCACTGGGTATTAGTGTCTCAGCATTAAGACCCAGACAGAAACAATGGAGGTGGAGAAGGAAGCACACAATTGAAAGGAGAAATACAAGAATCTCCTCTGAGTGATTCCAGTGGAGTCTGGAGCCTGGAAGGACGAGAGGACCACTGTTTGTTTGAGTCAAACTGGGGCAGGGCCTGCACAGAGCACAATAAAAATGCTCAACCTTTATCTGCTTTCCATCCCTTTCTGCATATTATTTCTCAAGCCAACCAGATGAGGAGGCTTTCAGGTCAAAGGTAGGTTCAATTCTTGCTTGTCACCCTAGTGTGTGATGTTTGTTTTGGTGGGCCATTTAGAGTGCAGGTGAAGGAAGCTATTCCTTACACCAACCTGGCCTTCTTCTTGCCTCTCTTGTGTTTAGGGTCAACAGTGACCTACCATGTGTTTTTGGACAGCCCATAATTGTTAAATGATTGGGGGAAACTGGAAGGATAATAAAAGATGTTAGTTAGCCATGGAAGGGTATGTGGCCTGTAATCTTAGCACTTAAAAGGCTGAGGCAAGAGGATCATGTGTTTGAGGCCAGCTTGGACTCTAGGGAGAGTCTTAAGAACAAAACAAAACAAAATTTCAATTTTAGTGTCTACAAATGAAATGTCATGTGACCAGTGCCACCATCATTTGTTTACCTGTTGCCCATGGCTTCATTTCCTCTATAACAGTGTTGGATAACTTCATAACTTTATTAGAAGCCATATAAGGCCTACAAAGTTCAAGATATTAACTAACAGACCCTTGGCAGAAAAACTGTGTTGATGTCTGTAATGGTCCCCTTTGCACGTCTGTCCAGCTTCCTCCCTCGCCAAAGAAGACTGTTGTTTCCCACCTGCCAAACAGGCAAACAATGCAATAAGGCTCAGAGTCTGTTTGTGGCACACATAGTTGGGGACGTGAGGACAGACAGAGGTCATTTAATGACACTAGTGTGCCTGTGACCCAACCTGCTGTGGGTCCCGCTGGTTTCCTCATATTTGGAGGACTTGAGTCAGGTGAGTTCTATCTTTTCAGTCAAGCTAACTTAGATTCATCTATGGATCCTCTGAAAGTCAAGGCGAAAGTCTGTCTACTGTAAGTAATTCCTGGAAGCTGTCAGTATGTGCTGCTGGTCCACCCTGTGAGAGCTCGTACAAGACAACAGATTAACCATTAGAGTAGATATGTTGAAAATATACAGCTTCAACCTTTCCCCAGCTAGCTCAGAGCGATATACAGATGATTATTTCAACCGTCAGCTGCCGCATAGATTTAAACCCCTGCACAGTAACTCCTGGATTCATCTGCCCCCTGTCAAACAGGCATAGCGTTAGTTGGAGAATACATGGCGTGGCAGTTTCACTGCGAATCCAGAATGATCCAGACGGCTGCTGTCTCTTTGTTAACAGGAAACCAAACTGATGAGTTTGTAATGCGTTTCTTATCAAAGGTAGTTTCAGAGAAGAAAATGCACCCCATCAGTTTGGCAAGTATTTCACAGAGGCCAGATTATGGGCTTTAATCAGAGCATCTCTGTTATTTTCTTGAAGAAATAGACAACCCAGCATCCATCCCATTAAAATCATTTCATGCCAATGAATTATGTATTTATGAATTTATAATTATCCTTGATTCTCTCCTTCCTGCTGCATCCTTAATAAAATCGTCAGCTGGAGCCAACAGAGCAATGGTACTTAATACAGAACCATTCTTATTTATTTTAAGGTTAGTGCTGATATTTTTGAGCAGTGTGTCTAAAATCATTATTGTTAATGGTGGGATTGCAACTCTCACCTCACACGTTTAGCAAAGACACTATGAAACGGAATAGAATGTGTTGTACCTGAAAACAGACTTCTTTCTAACATGGCTTATGATCGTGTAGGTTTCATTCTACCATGGATCACACCAGGGCTCTTTCATATTATCATGAGGAAAATCCCCATTAAGATGCCAGACACTTTTCTTGGCACACTGAAAGGGCTCATGTGGGTGGTCAAGGCTCCTAGCTTTCTGCTGGCCAGTTTGATTCTCCTTCCTGTTAGATTCCATGGCTTAACACAAGTTTTGAACCATTGTTTAATTGGGTCATCCTTTAAAAAGATGAGATTTTCTTCATTGTGGATTTTCCTCCATTTTGGCCATTTAAAGACAGTACATAATCCTCTTGACTCCTGAGATAACAGATATGCTCTTATACTGGCCTCCTCCACAGCTCATCCTGGCCCTGCTCATTTCTCAAAGGCATTCATGGTGCTGATTCTACCACCCCACTGAATGGTACTAGGCAGATTTAACCAGTGAATGTTTTCTTTGCATCATTTCACGCGGTGTGCATGAGATTGCTAAGGACAGCCCTGGTAACACAGGCTTCCTCCTGGATTTACAAATTGTCAGCTATTCAAAGGAGTGGAGAAAGAATCATGCTGCCTTGGAACCTGAGACTTGTCACCTGCCCAGGGTGAGAAACAAAAAAGAAAGATGGGCAGGCCTCTTGTGGACATCACTGCAAGCCCACATCAAACTCTCGCGGTTAGTGCTACACTGGTTTGCATTTTCACTTTGGGTTGTGAGTTCATATTAGCTTGTGTGTTTTGACTGGATTCTCACCTTCTTTCTGTTTTTTTCCCCTCCCCCTAAACAGCTTCAAATTAACATGACATGCTGGCCGAAGATGTCAATCACACTTTCATTTCTGTTTTCACTTTGCTATTTGTTTTTAAAACTAATACTTGCCCCACTGATTCTGCCTTCTAAAGATGAGCCTACAATCCATCGGTGTCTACATGAAGTTACTTCCTAAACTATATATTATACAAATAAGGATCATTAATATTACCATTATCAGCTCATCCATAAACACTCTAGGTGCCATGGAGTCCATTGTGTTAAGAGCCTCCTAGAATCCTAATATGTATTCCAGATGGTTACACGATATTTCTCTGAAACTCAGATAAAGGGAAAATGCATGGATTTTTAGTGCAGTCCTGGTAGCCAATGAAGAATGTCCTGACAGAATCCTTTAGAAATATGGTATGTTTTTAACCTTGGAAGGCAAGGAACAGTTGGGATTGTGATTTTACACTAAACACACTTAGCATGTTTCTTAAGGACATAGTAACCTTCTAAAGACAGTCCTGAAAGATCTGATCATAATCCATTTATACTACAATGTATAGTCAGGATACATCCTGTACAGCATTTTAAACATGCGAGCACACTGTGAGGACAAAGTATGGGCTGCAGATGCAGGCTTTAAGGGTCCCAGGGGTATTCTAGTCCCATCTTCTTTGGGTTCAAGACCACACTAGAATCAAAGCAGGAACCAGAGCCTGGGACTGCTCACTGTAATTCAGATCATTAGCCATCAGAACCTCACCCATATGGAGAATTTAGAGTTAAGTCACTTGCCTGGGTGACAGTGCTGACTGTCAGTGTATGTATGGCTAGACTACACTGTCCAGCAGGCTCTGGGGACTCTTCTGTTTCTGCCACTCCAATGCTGGGATTGTAGGTTCGCATTTCCACCCCCAACTTCTACTGGAGGTCCTAGGGATAGAACTTAGATCCTCACACTCCAATAACAAGAACTCTTTCCACACTCATCTCCACAGCCCTCTGAACTCTCTAGAGTTCTGTTCTCAGAGAAGTTCCTCAGGGTTATAAGACCTATTGTCTTCTAACCACAGAGAGCAGATCCTCTGGAATAGCAGAGGTCACAGTGAGCCAGACAGCATGAGAAACAAATATTCTTCCTGGTCCCACCTGATAATCTAGAGATTTTATAGAGACAATTGTTCAGCCAGAAATTAACTCATAAAAGCAAAGGTTTCTAGCTACATTATAGAATCTTGCAGGAAGCCAGGTGCCTATCCTAAGAATGTCTCTTTCTCATAGGGCAAGGGCTCGGCATCTTGACTAGTACCCCAAGGCTGAATACAGTGGCCCCAGTGCAGGGCAGGTAGTTCCCATTGGCATTTCTTTAGGTGCAACATCCCCAAGACAGGGTATTCTTAAAGCATGATCTGTCTCCAGATATCAGCTGGTGCCCCATGGAAAGAAGGGCTGGAACTATGTGCAAGAACCTGCAGCCACCCTACTGGGTCCAAACCTACGTGTTTGGAGGCTCTCCTAGGCAATGTGGATGGACCAAGGACCCATGTCCTGGGGATATTCTGAGACCAGATGGAAAGTGTGAAAAGTACATTGACTAGTTCCCTTGTCAACCTCTTAGTAAACTTCCTCCTTCACTGTTTTCTGGGTTTGAGGGATAATTTGGAAGTCTGTTATGGGATCCTTTGCATTGCAAATCTATTGTCTTTCAATGTCATGGCACTCTAATGGGCTTTCACTCTCTTTCAGACACCCCCCCCCAGCAACTGATCTATTGTTGTAGTGGGAGAATGAGGTGGGCGTTCTGTACCGCCCCCATCGTTTGCATTACATTCAAGCATCACCTTTGAACCATGTTTGCATGGCTCCAGTGAACTTCTCAGGCCAAATAATTAGGTTTGCCAAGTGTCATAAAACAAAGCAACCCAGAAAACTTTTAAATGGGCTCAATTGGAGGAGGCTGTGACAAATGAAACTCAGATGGAAACATGGCAAAACCTCACTGTTCCCCTAAATGACAGGCCATTTGTGCTGTCTGACTGGAGGGGCTGTGGACTTCTGGTGGGAGGTCATAGGATGGACAGTTGAAGGCAGGGCAGGTAAACAGTGGGGTGGGGGAAGTTATGACTCTTTCTATCCTATCTTCCAAGGGACAGACTACACTCGCCCTTTCCAGGAACTATTTCTAGATGAGATCAAGTCTATCTTTCTTTAAGACTGCTTCAGCCCTTCTCATATTAGACCCTATCATTTGCTTATTCAGTCCCATTACCAATTGTTTCCTGTTGTAACATGTCTTGCTCCCTAACTAGACTTTGAAGTTCTTCTAATATCATTCACACTTCTGAATCTCTCCCAGGCTTGAACCCCTGGTGAGGTTTACTAGTAATTTGATCCTTGTGGCTGGTGAATAGCAGAGTGGAAGGAACAGTCTCTCAGTCAGGAGCCCTGGCTTCTTGGGCCAAAGCCTAGATCTCATGTGTGGCATCCGCAAGACATTTCCCATCCTAGGGGATTGCAGTTCATTAAACGCTGTCTCCTCTTATGTGGGAAATCTCACTGGAGCCAGCCTTGGACTAAAGACCACATAACTAGCCAGCCACAAACAACTCTCCAACACTTCCTACCAGACTCCACCTAGAGGGTTACTGAAGAGGAAAATACAGACTGTTGTGCCAAGGAAAATTTGATTTGCCTTGGTAATTAAAGAGTCCTGGCTTCCAAGGAAATGAATCAGGGAACTTTGTAGAATATCAGCGCTTGAGTCTTACGCCTGTCTACTCAACCAAAACCTTGGAAACATTGGGCTGCAGATGTAATTACAAGCTAGAGCAACTGTCTAGTAAGCACAAGGTTCTAGGTTCAATTCCAAGCACTGTCTGAATAAATAAATAAAGTAACAAAGTAATGATGAAAGCAAACAAAACCTCTTTTTGTTTTTTTCTTGTACTTTTCTTTGTAAAAATCTTTAAAAAGACATCCACAAGTTTGGCTGGAGAAACAAGACAGCTCCATAAAACAAAAAACCAAACAACCCAGTAATACACAAGTTATATAAAAATAGCAATACACAAATGAATGATGACATCACATCAGAGCTCAGTGAAGACCACACGCAATATGTGCTACAGAATGGGATATTCATGGGAAAGAAATTAATATTGGAGACAAGAATGGGATGGAAAGACATACCAGCCTGCTATCTTGTATGACCCAGGACTGAAAGGAAACGGTCCCCTGGGGATATACACAGTCCATCAGAATAAATGTATTTGGGGGCAATAATGCGTGGGGAGAGCAGTCAAGGCAGAGTCAATAACTTGAGTTAAACAAAGGAATGAAAAATACTAATGTAAGGACTCTAAAAAAGTCAGTGTAAACAAAGCAAACGGATATCGGGACACATAGCTCAAGAATCATGGGTATACTACTATAAAGCCTTACATCCCAAAACAGACTTCAGACAGTATCTGGGTAACTCAGATAACCTTACAGCTTCCTTTCTTTTGTTCTAGCTGCTGAGAATAAAAGTGAGGGAACAGTAAATACAACACTGGAGAAATCTATGAAAACCTACTTAGCTCAGCCCATTGTCCTCTGAGCTGCTTCAAAGTTATGAAGGTCCAAGACAAGACTTATACAAATGTATGAAGCCTGAATGCAGAGGCCTGATTCCACAATGGACATTTCATTTGATTTTGATGAGGGGAATTCACAGCAGTAATAATATTGAGCATCTTGGAGAAGGGTCTTGGAGGTTACAGGAAATTGACTCCTTACTGAATGGTCAAGCTGACCTTGACCCTGAGATGGTTATCTCCTCCCTCAGCTTTAAGTTCATCTTCTTGTCTGAGCAGAGTTCTGGAAGGAAGGCCAACAGGGACCAACTTTTACTGCAAACTAATGACAACCCTTCCTTTAAAATTCATTGGCAATCAGTTCTTAAAAGTAGAATCATAGATAGGGAATTGCTTCCCTAGCCTTCTGGGGTATGGTTTGGTCTGATCAAAAACACTTTGTGATGTTCTCTATCAAAACCACACGGGTAAGTCAAAGAAGACAGTACTGCACTAGCTAGCACCCTCGGCCCCCGTATCTGAAAGTTTAAAAATCTCAAAACAATAACATCCTAATGGACTTTCCAAATTAATGATTGAAAATTATTCATTTACAAAATAAGCAAAATATATGTCTCCCAAGTTTCTAACAGGTAGAATAATGAAGAAAATAGTTAAGTTAGCGATGGTCTTGAAAACATTTGAATGTTCCCTTTTTATAACTTCAATAAAATTCCTGCCTCCTAAAAAGGTGAGCATTTATGTACAAGTTGTAGGATTTTGTTTTGTTTTGGTTTTTTGTTTGTTTGTTTTAAGAAATGTATCTGTGGTTTAAAGAACAGATTAAAAAGTAGAATATATGTATGCATAAAAGAATTAAAAAGTTTTTGCTTTAGGTCTGTTTTTAAAAAAATACTTATTTTTTATTTTGTTAGTTGTGTTTGACTCATTGATAATATCCAGGTTGAAAAAACTAATCAATTTTCCTATAAATTTCACCTAAATCCAAAACAAGACATTAAAATAAAACCTTGTCCTTTTTATCAGTAGCCTCAGAGAGAAAAGCAGTATCCTTTGGTGAATATGAATTAGAAATTGGTAATTCCTGGTGAAAGAGTGGAAATTATTTTTAATAGAATATTAATCTAGTACATTGATTAAATTTATAAATAAAACCTCCACATCCTGATGTGGACCGGGGCAATTTATCTGTAAAAGTCAATAGAATAAGGCCAGAGTCATTCCACAGAACAACAGTGAGATGTGGAGGTAAGACGATTTGAGCATGGTTTTTGTGTCTTTATCTTTTAAAACATATAGTGAATGTTTATTTAACTGGTACTCTCTCCACGGGAGCATTATACCCTGAAAATTGTATGTAAAAGAAATATTGTAGGTTAAGAGGTGTTTTTTAAATGGAGGTATATATCTTGCAAAGAGTTTTAGGTATTCATCTTCAAGAAATAAAGAGGATCAAAAGAAAGAAAAGGCAGGAAGTGAATGAAGCCTAATAATAAATGCCATCTGGGCGGGTTTCATTTGTAGGCGGCCAGCGCCACCTTCTGGTCAATCTGAATTTCAAGTGCCTCTGATTTGAGGCCATTTATCTCACAATCTAAGCATAAATGTACAATTGTACAGCTGTATTTCTCTAATGCTGTTATATGTAACAATTTCATTGCCCATCAGCAGAGTTCTAACACAGTGGTTGAAGTTTAATAATCTTCTATTACCTGAAGTATGGGTTATATAAAAACCCAGCATGCTAATTGTTGACAAACCAATTCTAATATACAAAGCATTGTAAGTCACCCAGTAAATAGCCAAATACATCAGCATAGAGTGTTCCTTTTTGTTCTAAGAGTGTGTTATAATACAACTTGATCTCTTAACGTAAGACTCATGTTTATGCATTCCAGTGAATGAAGGCATTGGGAACAAGGCATTTCTCTTATTAATTGAGACTCTCTTCTTTATTTACAAATGGGAAAGAGAATTTCCCCCCTCTGGAGAATACATACCTATACCACAATGTCATTTAGGAAATTTGTTCATATAGTAGAGCTTGAGTTATAAATACTAGAGATTACATCTATAAGATGTTATATTGTTTTACACTGCAATAAGAAAGTTGTGGAGAATATATGTCACTGATACTACAGGCAAAGAAACACTACCTGTCATTTTTCAGAGGAAAAAAAGATCACACAGATGTGATAGCAAAGGAACACAATAAAGAGAAGAACCGGGAATGTGATAGTGTGTCTGATTATATCTGCAAAGGAAACTGTGAAATAAATTAACACCCAAGTACCCATGAGATGCGGATAGTAGCTCCACTGCCAGCAATATTATAGTCAGGGAAGGCTGGCATTCTGTAATAAGAGAACTAAAGTGCAACCTGTGAATCTGGTGGTGATAACTAATGGCCATGCTACTTAAGACTCCGATTAGATCTCTAACGGAGTGTGTGGGGGGATAAGAATAACAAAACAGTCTAAAGGACCAAAGAATGCAGTGGGATTTGTATTTTTACCCAGAAAAATAAACCCCAAATGGGGTCAAAGGGCCCCAGGAAATGAAAAATGACAATTTATATGTCATCTTGATCTGAGCTGCAGTCAGACTATCATGTGATAATGGTAGAGAAACTTAGGGGAGAATATAGCTGTTTTCGGGTGCTAGAGAAGAAAGGGGGGCATCATGGTCCATTCAGTTGAGTGAAACAAACTCTAATTTTTAAAAATTATTGAGATTTAATCTGTAACAACAGCAAAATAGCTCAGGCAACAACCAAATGGGTGTTTCTAAGGACAAGGGAAACAGCTGTATAAAGTCTCCTCACATTCAATCCTTCCAGCTATGAGTCAGACACATGGAGAAAAAGAATCAAGGATCAGGGTACTTAATCTGAGCACATCTTCGCTTCCACCAGTTTTACAGGAAATTTGGCCAAGAGGATCATAAACAGGAAAAGGGCAGCATTTGTTTATCACATGCCCTAGAGATACAGGCTTGCCAGGAGAGTTCCCAGCAGAAAAAGAAAGCCTCAGGGGTCCTTGAGGGGTCCTGAGCTCTCAAGATTTAACTTGAGACAAGTTGACTCTGCTTAGCCAGTGTTAAGCCAGGCAGGCAGAGTCTTGACAACTGGCTGGGGCTTGGGGGATTATAGGGGCAAACCTTTCCTTAGGAGAAAATAGTTAAATTCAAATCCACAAAGAATAATAGGTAGATAAAAGCAGTCTGTTTGGGTTAAAAACTGAAGTCTTGATTCAAAGAACCTCAGCGTGACATCATCAAGGAAGTAGTGAAATCTTGCCTTTCTAATGGACGTCTCTACCTGCAAAATACAAGTAACCCAATGATGCATGGAAGTCAGATAGCAGCATGGTCAGGTCAAGCAGAGTCCAAACATCACATGACTGCCAGCAGAGGGAATCAAAAAGTACATCTCCTTCACAAAAAGCAGAGATCAGTTCTAGAATGATCTATATAAGAGTTGTTCAGAGTCTATGGAATTAGCTATTCAGGCACAAATACCTTGCTCAAGACAATATAAGAAAACATATACTCAACAAACCATGAATATACATTCTGGATAGAGTTTCCATATCAGTTCAAAGGGTCTGTTGAATTCCTACTATGTTTTTAGCTTCTGTATGCAGTATTCCCAGAGTTCAAGGGCCGGTGTGGCAGTTCCTATGTGTTCCATTTGCTTCTATAAAAATTCTTGATGAAAGTTATGCTGCATCGGGTTTATCTGTATGGTTACTGGCTTTCAGAGAAGACTCAGTAACTCTGTCTTGAAGTTTGAGCATAGCTCTGCAAGATGGCTTCCCAGAGTTGGCAATACTTTGAGTTGGCAACTCAAAGCAGAGTCAGTAAATGTTCCCCAGAATAAGTTACATGGCAAAGATTCTAGTTTTCAGGGGCCAAATCTCTCTGTTGGAGTCCTCTGTTTTGCTGTGAGCACCAAATGTAGCCAGAGACAATAAGTAAATAAATAAATGTGACCATATCACAGTCAAACTTTATGTAGGAAAGGAGGCTGAGGTCTAGATTTGACCCCAGAGCCTCAGTTTACTGGTAGGTAAGCTTTAATTACCTTGAAGATGTGAGGGAAAGAATAAGGTGCAGAGAAATACTACAACAATCGCTAAGTCAGAAGGACTGCTTTGCAAGATATCTAGAGAACACTTATGTAGAAGATGTAACTATGGAAGCCTGGTGAGACCAAACTGTAAAGTAGTCTCAATGACATGTTGATAAGTGAAAGCTAGAGATTATCCTGATGTGTCAGGTTGTCAAGAGAGTCATCAAAACATATTTTAGCTGGGTGTGGTGACTCAGACCTATAATCTCAGCACCTCAAAGGCTAAAGCATGTGGGGAAGGTGTTGCTAATAGCAACAGGCCAGTGTGAGCTACAGGGTGAGTTTCAGGGCCTGAAAGAACAAATTCAAAGTTCATCTTCTCTGTCTTTAAAATGAGATGACAATAATCATGAGTTTGTACTTCCAAACAATATAACTAGGGGACGGGCTTTAGCTCAGGGCTAGAATGCTTGCTTAGCATCAGTTAGTCCCCGAGTTCAATTCCACACATGGTAAATATAATAAATTCATAAACACTATACTATACCATGTCCAGTGCTGGGCTGGGCTGAGAAAAATCATTTGGAGGAAAATAATGGTAGATCAAGCAAATAAGTCTGAGCCGCTGAAGTTAGCACTCATTGACCCCTAACAATGGTGATAGTTTTGAAATATGACCTAGAGAACAAATCAGCTATTGATAAAATAGATGAGAGGGCAAGATAATATGCGAATTTATAGTTTTAAAATGTTCATGGGTATTCACTCAACTACCAGCCCTGTTCTTCTGTCGGACCAACTCAGAGGAAGTAGTAGTGAGACACCTGGAAGGAGCCTGGGTTTAGTTTGTCTTGCTCATAGAACTAATGTTCCTAACAAGAAATTCACCATGGGGCAAAGCTAGACATTCAGAGCAAGTCACAGTAAGGTAGAGGCATTAAGCCTCTAACCCAGTTGTTATCAAAATTATGTGGGAGTCAGGAAGCATCATGAAAATGAACTCTTACAATCTGAAAACAAAGGTTACATCCTGCTCTTTCGGTTCACTTCTGCTTTGCTGTCCAACCTCCTATTCATCTTCCAAGAACACACTGGATTCATTCGTTCTCCAGACTCACCTCATACGTGAGAACACCACAAAGTCAGGACTTCAAGATGACCAGGACTGAGAAGATCCAGAATCACACTTTTCTTAACATCCAAGTGACTAAACGTTCCCTGGCAGAATCCCAGTGACAGGGCTAAGAATGTACTTGTCACAGGCACTTCCAAGTCTACAAAAGTCTTTAGGGCTGAAGATGTGTGACCTTGTTTAGCTGCTTTCCACTTTTACAAATTATGTTTCCGAACACCAAGAAGAAACAAATTAAGGCACAGAAAGGGTGGCTGGGAAGATCCTGTGTAATAGTTGGTGTTTGCCACTCATTATGTAATGCTGGGAACCATTCGTGTGGTATAACTATTGATAACCTTCAAGTCTCTGAGATTCAGGTAACCACATGGTGTAAGGGGACTTTCTTTATGCAGTCTTTCTCAAATGAGAGGAAGAAAAAAAAAAGAGGGCAGTTTTTAGAATGAGCTCAGCAAAAATAGCAGTCTTCAGGACTCTTCCCACCCACCCCTCTCACTACCCCACCCTGCAGACCCACCAGAGGCTGAGGACTTACAGTATCAATAAGGTACAATCTTTCTGTACTCAAATAATTTCATTCTTTGCTCCTTGGAGGATTTATTAGGGAGCTAGTAAGCAGACTTCGGCACTTTGGGAAGATTTAGGCTGATAAGAGTTGAAATTAAAAAAAAAAAAAAAACAAGCCAAAAATTTTAGGTTCTATTTCAATGAAAAAAATAAAAAGAATCAGAGTTTTGGGGTTTCAAGGGACCTTAGAGAAAGCATCTTTCAGTTGCCTTATTTTACACAAATTTGCCAAAATTTCTTTCAAGTATTCAAGATAGAAAGCAACTTCCTAGGGGGATCATAGCTGTCTCTTACAGCCTTTGTTAGCTTATTTCTGTTGAGACTAAGATTTCTTGATCTGGAAATTAAGTAAATTGATTCTATTTTAATTTTATAGCCTGTCATGCTAAGCTTTTCAACTCTCAGCCTCCATCCATGAGCTGCCTCTGCCCATAATTGATTTGTCCTTTCATAAGGCGAGCTGGACAAGACTCCATCATGTACAAAAGAAATGCATTAGCTATAGTCAAAGTGGCTACTTATCATTATCCCCATCAATATCATGAGAGTTGGTGTTCTTTTGATCTAGGCATCTACTCATTCACTATGTGATCTGGGTCAAGTTCATCTTTTTATGTCTTAATTAAGGGTGATAATAACAATAATAATCATAACACTTAAAATGTATAAGACACTCAGGTAACAAAGGCTGTGTGTGTGTGTGTGTGTGTGTGTGTGCCAGAGAGAGAGAGAGAGAGAGAGAGAGAGAGAGGGGGGGGGGGGGGGGGGGGGGGGGGGGGGGGGGGGGGGGGGGGGGGGGGGGGGGGGGGGAGGGAGGGGAGGGAAGGGAAGGAGGGAGGGAGAGAGAGAGAGAATTTCCTTGCAATCCCTCTGAGGTAAGTCTTATTATTAACTACATCCTATAGATGGAAAAGAGAAGGAATAGAGACATTCTGGAAATTATTAGAGACTCGGGGTAGAAATGGATGATGTCGATTTTCAAGCTGCCCAGATGAAATATCGGTGTCTTGAGAAGTATGAAGTTTCATACCCTCATAAAGCATTGCTCTTACTGCAGCAATCAGTATCCACTAAGTGTCCACTTGATGACCATTTCAAAACAGGACCACATTGGGACTTACTTCGAATCCCCCACCCCTGACCTACAAAACAAAACCCCACAGATTGTATCTGCTATCTATCTTCCTCTGCTCTGAAGTTCTCATAGGATTTCAGATCTCAGTTGCCAGTGAGGTAAGTTAGCTTCCTGCATGGGCAGAGAAGAGCCCTGGATTTCCCTCTTACATAGACAGGGAAAAATGCGAAATATATCTGTCTATATGACACTCACCATAGTACAACTCCTTTGTGCCTGTGTGTATTTTAGAATACTTTATAGCTTCATTTCTACCTCCTGTTTCTTTATGGTTCTTTTGGGGTAACACTTGCTCATGGTGCTGGCTTTGAACCACCATACTGGAGGTGCCCATTCTGATTCTCACGAAAAATATTCAGATCCGTTGAAATTAGTAAAAACTACATTGAGTGTCACAAGTGTCTGATCTAGAAAGAATGTTCTATACATGGTAGAATCTTTACCTATCTTAATAAAAAATTAAGTAACTGCATCTTTGCCTGCATCATTTCCCCTGTGGACCATTACTATATATCTTCTCTCTTAAGGCTTATCCTCCATGAAGGATGCTGACTATACACACAAGTCGATAACTATCAAGTTCTGCCCTGTTTATTACTCCATTTCCCTTCTTAAGTTCCTGGGGCATCTCAGCTCTTCTGTGTACATGTACATACTCTATTGTAAGCTGCTCTGCAAGAACTTCATGGATCTGGAGTGAGGCTGTTCTGCATGCCATTTACTTCTTCCATACTGGAGAATCCCTTCATTTACTCATCCATTTACTCATCAAATATCTACTAAAATGAAATCCTGCAGACCATTTTCCACTCTAGTGTTCCTGCCAGTACAGGATGCCAAGTCAGTGATAGCACCATGATATGTTTCAAACTGTTTGGATTCTTGAATGAGTGAAATCCAATAAGCTCTCCAGTCTAGAAAGCTACTGTTGGCCAACACAAAGGGCACAGTAATACAAGGCATCAGTACTGTTGCCAGAAGACATGGTCCTCAGTCTACAGACGCTCTGCCACTGTCTACACAGCTGGCATAGTTCTAGCCCCTTCATCCTCATGCACACATCTGTATGGTTCAAGCTCTGGAAGCTTCTTACTCCATTTAGAAGCAAAGGTGATCAATCCTGAGATAAATGGCCCTTAAGAGAGTTCACTTTGAGTTTGCATAGCATCTCCATTGTAGCCCAGGGAATGCTGTGCACCCATTTTGTGTTTGAAGAGCCTATAATAAGTTCTTTCCAGTTGTCTAGAAGAGCCCAAGGGAGTTTTCTTGAATTGTTATTCTTGAATGTGAGAGAAATACACCTACCAATGATAATCCTTTGAAGCAGAAACAGAAGGAAAGAAAGAACAGAAAGAAAGAAAGGAAGGAAAGAAAGAACATGTGAAGGAATATGGGGTCAGCTAAACTTTGTTTTATCTCAGTCCATCTAAGCTGATCAGAAGAAAACTGTTTCCTCAGAACAGGACTTTCTGTGTAAATGGACCAATCTCCCTCCAAAACTGACACAGTCTAGGCATACAAAAAGGTCTCTTAAGTCATCGTTTTGAAAATGGGCAACTTAGTTCTGTTCATCTTTGTAGATTCTGTGTAGAGAACAGGTTGGCTGGAAAAAGCAGAACCATTGTAGCAATGGTGTTTGCTGGTTATTGGTTAGAAGTAAAACCCTAGAGAGAGGAGGCTAGCCTATGACTAGCTGCTTGAGTGCATTCGGCCATAATTCCACTTCCAGAAGTTTCACAGACAACTACTGTGGGGGAATTCAGGGAATAAGTACTTTTCCATGCTGTTTTAATGACTCTTTGGGGTCGATGGTGCACAAAAATGTCACAGTTACGAATGCAGACATGGCACTCAGTGAACACAGAAAAAGGTCTTATGCACCAAGAAATAAAATGGAAAAGAAAATTGTGCCATGGTACTTAGAAATGCTACATGATGTCCCAGGATTTTGTGTGGCAGTACTTCACAGGAAATGTGTTTTGTATTTCCAGTGGACTAGGGTAAGCAGTTGAAAACTGTGGTAGAGTTTCTGCGAACAGGATGTGAAGTGCATATTGTTTTCCCCTCTGTAGATGTAAGGAGACACGCTGTCTCCCTGAGAAAGATGGGAGGGAAAAACCCTCCCTGCCATACTAGGAAATTTTCAAAAATAATTTCCATGATCTGGAATTGAAGCTACCACATGCAGCTGAAGCCAGGACCCTTAGGGGCTGGTCATGTGTCCCAGCTGGTGGCCCCATTTGTTGGCCGCTCTGCCTGAGCCAATACTATCACATCAGCCCTTGAGCTGCCCACCTCTGTCACCTTCAACACGCTCAAGGTTTATTCAACTGGAGAGATGGTATGTGGAAGAAGAAATACTGGGCACAAAAAGAAAATATATGAGCTCCAGCCAGGAGGGGCACCAGCCCTTGCCAAAGGGAAGAAAACACCCCTCTCCAAAAGAAACCCCCAAAAGTTCAAGTAGGAATTCTAATGGCTACTAGTCAGCCTGGGAGAATTGGACTTAAGAAATTTCAATAGCTAATGGAATTCAACTGCTCCAGAGCCATTAATTAAGCTGTCTTTAAAGAGACCACAAGTTCTTGGACTAGAATTTGGATAATGGTCTTCATCTGAGGGGACCCTGCTGGTGCTCTATACAACTCCCACTTTGGGGCTCCTGAGAGGAACTCTACACTGCCTCCTGTCTATCAGCCCCTAAACTGTTCCCTTCCCTTATTTAGGGTAGGAGGGTTTCTCAGTCGTCTCACCATGACTGGTCTCTTTATGGAAGCCACTAGATTGCTCCTGTTGGTTCATCTTCCTGATCTAACATTTCAGTTGCTTTCTGTTCCAGTGCAAATTAAGAACAGCACTCTTGGCTTGGCCTGGGCCTATTTCCCGTTTCTCTTTCTACTCTCCCCACACTTTATAGAAGGATTCCCAGGACTCCTCAGTGGCCACTTGCTCTGCAAGGGACCTTGACATTACCTACACTACCACTCCCTCATCACTGCCATCCACATCTCTTTTTCATCGCAGAGAGATGTGGATAGGCCTAGGAACCCTTATTCAGTAGTGTGAATATCCAAGTGCCTCAGTTTACCCAGAGAAGGTGGATCCATACTAATTTGTTTCAAATCCAGCTCCACCACCTGCTTCCTCATCAAATTCTTCAAAGGTACACAAATGAGGTGTTTCACAGATGCCTCAGTTTACAGCAACAGCGGCAATGCTGACTACCTTGTGACAGGGACAAATTACTACCTGACAAGTGAGGTAACATCTACAAGGAGGGAATCGAAGACTGTATGCATTTTGAATTAAACAACACACCTGCATGTCCATGCTGTTATAGCAGAATACCTTATCATACATAGTAGGGTAGCAATGGCATTGTCTAGTCCTGACATGAATCCAAGTTAATCCATGTCCTAGTATCATCCTATTAGCAAGCCTAGCCCCCAAGTTTTGTATAGAATTAAAGATCTGTGAGATTATGGTTCTATGCTCACAAGAGATAAGGGTACCACTGTCAGTTAAACTTGGGAAAGCCTCTCATCAAATCTCACTATGCCACTTCTTATCAATGAGCATGACCTGTCTACATCATCCTAAAACTGTTTCCATTCAGCTGTTTTGTACTTCTGGGCATAGGTGGGGATCAAAGATGCCAAAGATGAACATCTTTTCTATGAGCACCATTTCCTAATTTTACTGAGCCAGTGAACAAGTGTCTATCTCAGATGAAGGACTAAACAGAGTAAATAATGAGTACCATATAAGGAAGGAAAATCTCCAGGTGTAATGGAGACCAGAGGTACCACATATGAGCGGCTGGTTCATGTGTGGGTAGTATCTAAAGGAAGGATACCTGGAAACCTGTGTAGCAGCCCATAGTGTCTCTTGACTGGCTTTACCATTGTTGATCTGATGCTAAATTGAGACAATGCCCAATCACATCATAACAAATTAGTCACAGATACGCAGTAGCAATCAACTTAAGGGGCTATCCTGAATGGAAGCTGAGGGATTCCAGGCTCCATAGCTACATGCTCCCACAGATGTTTCTAAAAGCCTCTTCCCAGAGGCCCATTTAGAGAGAAATTAAATGCAACTTTGACTTAATTAACGTTTTAAATGATAATGAATACAATGTAGATTCATAGGAGGCATTTACATTGTGTTGTAAAATTGATAAAAATTTAATAACTCTTTGTTAATAAGTTATGTCTCCCCAGACCCATAAAGCCTAAGGCACTGCAAACTCCAGACTTGGTCTAATCCACGCTCCTGCTGTAGGTAGAAGCGGGAAGACGGACTTGACATTTGCTCCAAGCCTGCTCTAATTCAAAGCTCTGCTTGTTCATCAGCAGTTTATTTCATCAAGTAAAGGTCAGGATTTGGGCTCAAGGGGGAGCCTTGACAAGAAGGCTCAAGTGAAGAGCAGACTGACCCTGGCATCTGTCACCCACAATAGTGAGGAGGAGGAGACATGGAATGCTAGCTGTCTACACCTGTTCTCTACCATGGAGGGAAGAAGAACCCACTGCCTGATGGTAAGAGCTGTCAAGGCCAGTATCCCGACAGCCAGCCACTGTCCTAAAATAAAAATGCAAACATAATTTCCATGCCACATTGCATAAGGACCTCTGTCTGCTGTACCTATGGCATGCCAACATATTTTTTCACTTGAGTGAAAAGTGAGTGACAGTGAGAGTCGTTTATTGTAGAACAGAGCTCTTGGAAAGGGGTGTGTCTAAGTTACATGGTACATACATAGAAAGGGACCTTCCTTCTTTCTGCATCTTGGCCTTTTTACCTTCTCTCTCTAAATTCTGTGTCAAAGAATATCCTTTGAAACCCTGACTGCCGTCTGTTGTGACATTCTTCTCCATCTGAACTCAGTGCACTGTCATAGGTTGCTAACTTTAAGGGATTCGACAGCAGCTTGTCTGGGGGTGAGCAGAAGGAGCATGATCTCTTACTGCAGATCAACTACTGACATTGGACTTGCAAACACCAATATTACAAAATGGATGAAAATGAGCTTTGTTTGATGGTCTCTGTGATTACTCCTACTGGAATTATTTTTCAAGGGAGTTATTTACAAAGGTTTCCTTGCACCTCAGACTTTACTGACTACAGAGGCTGACAACTGTGTATGTGGTCCTTTACCTAAAGGGAAGCATCTTTCCAGTCAACTCTCTGCCCTATGTGCCTAACAGAAATTAGGCAAGAGAGGAGGCTTCAGTGGCCTTGCTTGACACAGTGAGATAACTGAGAATACTCCAAGAAGCTCTTTGGAGGGCATTGTTTATTTTACTCTTGCCTATGGGTAAATGGAAACCTAGTCCTATCTGACTACCTTTTATTTTCACTACTCACAATAAAATGTGAATGGACAAATCAGGATGCTCAACCAAGGCTGGCTAAGGAGCTAGAAACTCAAGACTCTATTAGTATTTGTAGTCAAAGGGTGTGATGGGGGTGGGGAAAATAGAGAGAATGAGAATAGATACAAACACATTGGCATAAGTTGTAAGGAAAAAGGAAGATGCTTGGAGACACAGATGTATGAACTTAGAATATATGGGAGGGTGGAAGGAGATCTCACTGAGCAGAATTCTGGAAGGAATTCTGGTGTCCAATTGGCATCTCCAGGTGATTATAATATAGTATGTCTTTCAAAATAGCTAGAGAGAAGATTATGGAGGTTTCATAGAAAGAAATGATGTTTGAGGTGACATACATGCTAATTAGGATGATGTGATTGTGACATGACGTATGTACACATAGAAAACTCTCATTGTGTCCCATGCATTTTTGTCATTGTGTAGCTGTGAAAACACAGGAAACACTAAAATTAACTTGACATGTGCCGAGTATCCTCTGGCTTTCTCTTTCCCATTTTCCTCACTGGTGACAGGAAGAGAAGTCATTGGTTCTCAGAAGTAGAATATATAATATTGAAGACAGAAGAGGCAGAGCTTAAGAAAGTCCCTATTTATCAAGGGGGTGAGATGATAACAGAGACTGCTGCTGTCTTAATGCAGCTCACTAAACCTCATGTCTCCTCCAGGGCTCTAGAGACTGTTGGCATAGGTGTGCCCTGAGGTAGACATCACAGCTCCTGCCCTAGTATCCAACTGTATGTTTTTGAAAATGCCATTAGTTCACTGGATTGATTTCAGTTCAATTGGCAATGTTAATTCTCTGCCCACACAAGCCAAACTCCACGGAGGATGAGTTGGGGTTTGTTTATTATCTGACAAGGCTCAAGATTGCTCTAAATGGATTTTGGTGTATTTCCTTTCTAGCTAATCATATTGGACTTCTCCTTTCAGCTTAACTCTGAACTGAGTGCCTTGTCTGTGATATATGAAGACAAGAAGTAAAAGCCATGCATGCTTTAAAATTAGCTTCAGCAGTTTGCTGACGGCTCTATGGAATTTTACAGGTAAACTGCTACTGGATGAAAGGTGGCATGAGGGATCTCAGGTGTACCTGAGCTAACACTAGTTCCCAGAACAACCCCAAGGGTCTGCTTTTCTTCCCCCACTTAATTAATTCGCTTACAACCATGTTACTGATGGACTATCACCAGAATCACAGCAGGCAGGTCTAGGCAGGTCCAAATCAATAGGGTCTTCCATTGTCGCTACATCACAATTTTAATTGTCCCTTTCTGTTATACTTATCAACCAGACACCAGGCAAGACTGGAATCAAGAATAAATTTCCAGAGAGAGAATGTCCATGTTATATTGGAAGGAGTGGAACGGATTAGAACCTCCATTTATATTGATGGGTGTAGTATTTATGCTGTGGGGCTTTTTCTTTTGTATTAGAACAGATACTTGTAAAGAAAGATGTCAGGTTGCGGGGCTGGAGAGATGGCTCAGCGGTTAAGAGCACCGGCTGCTCTTCCAGAGGACCCAGGTTCGATTCCCAGCACCCACATGGCAGCTAACAACTGTCTGTAGTTCCAGTTCCAGGCAAACACCAAGGCAAATAAATAAATAATAAATAAAGTTTTTTTTTTAAAAAAAAAAAGATGTCAGGTTGCAGCATCCTGGTGTCTTTGAAGGGAGGTGCCACACTGACAAGATTATCTGAAATAGAAAAAAATCTCCAAAATCAGAACATGATGCTGCGATTCATGACTTTAATACTAGGCACCAATTCTAGATTTTAGTGTTGAACCCTATTCTAGATATGAATATTGAGCAGCCAGTTTAGAGTTAAATATTCAACAATTCAGCATATGCATCTTCCATGGTCACTATTCATCCTGGATTTTTTATGGGCTGTCTGAGTAGGTGGTATGTGTGTATGGGGGTTTGTGCAAGCAAGAGACAGGGTCTCTTATTAAATAATTAATGAAGAGAATCAATTTAGTTAGGCTGAATAACAAATAAGATCCAGGAAGCTGCCAGTTTCCATCCTTTACCTGCCCAGCAAGTGCTGGAGTTACAGGCATGAACCATAACTCCTGGATTTGTACATGGGTTCTGGGGATCTGAACTCAGATTCTTGTGCTTGCACAGTGGGTCTGACTGAGCTTTCTCCTCAGGTTTATGACACGTAAAAACACAAATCTTTTTAAAGTTAGTCCTTCCTCTCTGAAGGTCTTTGTATCAAGACGTTGGCTCCGATCACCTGGTAAGTACAACAGAAGACACATTGCTTCCTCGAACCAGCCTTAACAAGGACTGGTCACAGGCCACACCTCCAAGGAGAGGTGCTTCAAACAGCTGCTACAAGAGATGTCCTTAGAACCCCCATGAACACTTTTAATATATTACCACCTCTGGGGACCAGCTATTTCCTTTTCCACTTCAGAAAACATGTAATGGGGCTTTGTGTTCCAATTTAAAGTCCCTTAAAAAACGAAAATCTTTTCCTTTATAAGTAAAAAAAAAAAAAAAAAAAAAAAAAAAAAAAAAAAAAAAAAAAAAAAAAAAAAAAAAAAAAAAAAAAAAAAAAAAAAGCACAGAGGGAAAGACAAGGCAAGAGAGGAACGAATTAGGCAGTCTCCAAAGCACTACTGGCTCAACTGGAAACCAGCGACCAAAGCAAGCCCTGTTATAGTGTAATGACTTTCAATGAGTGTCTTGGGAAACAATACAGCCCCAGCATAAAAGACAAAGGGCAAAACCCATCATGGTTCTGCTGACACTAATTCAAAATGATCTTCAGAACAACTAAAGAATGTAAGAGAAGTAATCTGACCTGCTCATCTGACCTCACTTTGATTCCAGGGCCCTTCTCCTGCCATTTCTAATTGGCAAACCGTCTCCATTTCACGTCTGCTCATATTTAATGAAAAGCCCACTCTCACCACTGCTCTTGGAGTCAATTCACTCTGTCAAATGGGCACCACCCAGCCCACCACCCGCATGGGGTGCCTGGAGATTGCTGTGGCACACGGCCAGGGGATTCAGCAGAGACTGAAGTTGGTTTTTTTTTTTTTTTAATTGGAGAAGAATGGCTGACATGAACCTATCAAAGAGTTCAACTTGGAATGGATTTTTCTAACTTATTATTAGTGGTCAAAGGTGAGTGGTCTCACACAGGGATGGATGAAACCTGCCTTTGTGTGATGAAGTGAGGACGATGAAACAGAGAAGGCAAGCCACCACCAGAGCTGTCAATACCACTTAGGCCTAAATCTTGTTGTCTTATACCATGGGGGTTGGCAATGGATGGGCAGACAGGATGACAATATCATGAACAGGGTATTTCTGAGAAGATAAGACATTCTTACCCCAAGATTTTCTTTCCCTAGGATTAAATTGCAGAGCTGAGAAATCCCTCCAATTATGATTTTTCTCACATAAAATGGAAATTGCACACAGTGGACACCATGAGCTTCACATGAGGACATAGATTTTTGCTGTGATTGGAGCAGATGGCCAGTGTGCCAAGACATGACCACAGGACCCTAGTACAAAGCCAAACTGGCTCCTTATTTTTTCCACCAAATCTGTGGCCAAGATTTTGGAGTGTAGTGGTTGGCTATTTTAGAAAAGAAGTTATGCCTTAGGCTGAAGAGGGCTGGTAGTCACATCCACTACTGCCAATTAAAGGGATCTGGCCCAATGGTGCCACCATTACTTAACCCATTGTCTTTCTAACCAGTCCATCTTTGAGACTGATACCTTGCTGCATATCACAGACAAATTCTTTGTGTAGTTGTGGCCTGGGTTACCTAAGTTACTCATATAAGTGAGAAAAAAAATCCCTGCATGCAAAATAAAGGGATATGTACTTATACTAAGCATTGGTAAGAACACATTAAAAACAAAGCAAAACAAAACAAGATAAAAGTCCTTTCTAAAAATTTAGGCCAATGTTCTTGGCACAGTCTATAATGCCTCTCAATACAACCCCATCAAGTATCATATTTAAATCAGTCTTGTCCGTCAGCACTTCTCAAGGCACAATGGATGCTGAAGTAGAGGGGATGACCCACTGGCCTTAAATCAGGCTTCTGAATGCCTTCAATACATAGCTCAACACACAGCTTACAGACCTCAATCATAAGCTGCAGTTAGAACATCAGCACCTGGCAAGGCTTAGCTCTCTCTAAATACAGTGAAGCCGGGGCTCTCTCTCACTAGATATCCACAAGTGCACTGTGTTGGGACTATCTTCACACAGACAATGATGACTTGGCCATGTGCATTTGTCATGAGAACAAATGTTCAAAAACTCAATGTTCCTCTTCTTCCTCGTGGTGCATCTGATCAACCAAGAGGAAAAGTTCAAGAACTTGGATTTGATGCCAATGCAGCACCAAGAATTGTGTTGTATTCTTTAAAGAGAAATGAATGAAGCACAGAGAGAATCATCATCTCCCCCTTCCTATACTACCACAAATAGGAATTCAAGGTCATGGTCATATTTCAGGAGCATCTAAGTCCTCACACAGAATTCAAGTTCTTCTGCCAGTGGACAAGACTGCACATCCTTGGCATCTCAAACCAAGATATTCTACATTACCTATCAAATGTGTCATCCAAATGAAACAGGGATAAAGATAATCATGGGAATTCGGTTCATCAGACCCAACAGCTGTCACCTGTGTGACGGTTAGAAGTTCTTTCACAGAGGAGAGCTTGTCAGTGACAAAGGTCAAAGCTAGAAAGCAAAGAAAATCCTGGAGACTCAGGAGTTAAATCTTTCTTATTTATATTCATGACTGCTACACAATACCTTGGTTAAGTGGGACTAAATTGTTGGGAAAATATAAGGCATCAATGAATGTCTCAGGAGCTTCCTTTGAACAAGCCAACTGCATGAAAGGAAGCACAGCATGGGAAGCTGTAAAGAGGGTGGCAGATTCAAAAATAAATATTCTCTTCAAGAACTGAAGATAACATCGGGTACTGAGGAATAAGACTCTGGTAAGAAATACACAGGACAGAACAAGACAGAGTGTGTATGTGGGTGTGTGTGTGTGTACATCTGTATCTAGATGCCATTATACTTTTTGTATTTTGAAATGCTAACAAGCTTTTTCTTTGGATTCCTTTTCTCCATCCTTTTAATCTACCCTCACTTAATAGTTACCTTTAAGATCTAAAGAACCACATTTTTCCATAGCCTCCATTAAAATAGCTCTTGCTACCCTGTCACTTCACTTTGCATTTTCACTTATTTGGACAATGGAGAGGAAGGCTAACAGCAGGCTGGCACATGCCAGTTTTGTTCACAATCACAAGAAGCACACACACACACAAATGTCAAAAGGAAAAGCCTTCTCATCATAAACACAGAGACACACCAACACATACGAGACCACATTAGGAAGGTAACAGTAGCTCTGTGGACTCACAGGACCACAGGGCACAACACAAGACAGGGTTGATCCCACAGACAAACACAGACATGGAACTACATAGGTTGAGGTTAAACTTACAGGCACGGAAACTGGCGGAGCAATCATTAACAGAGACAGAAGAAAGTGGGAAGGCTCTCTCAAGGGTGTCCACGTTACCACGCACACGGCCTGACATGCATGAGCAGTCACGCTCAGAACGTCCGCAATCAAAACAACATGCTCGTCTCATTCTCTTGTAGATGGATATCTTGGCTATAACCATGTGGTTGGATGGGAGGAGAGGAAGAGCGGCAGTTAATGGCAAGGTCACATACAGCAAGGCAGCTGGAAGGGCGCTGGAGGATTGAACACAGGTCTTAGTTCATGTTAACAGTCTTGACCCAGAAAAAAAAATGCAGTGATTGTTGGTGACAGTTTGGTTGTACATCAAAAAAAGCAGTGAAAATATAAATTGCCTTTATCATTCCCCAAGGTTGTTGCATGTTACATTTGTCCCTTCGATGCAGCAGTGACCACAGGAAGAAGGCATGGCTGAACACATCCCAGTTCTTAGATGGAAAAAAAAAGTAAATTATAGACAGCAAAAATGTAACCACCATCCTCCCCCAGCACGATTAATGCAGGAGGGCAAAAGAGACACACAGCCAATCAGTTAAATGAATTGCTTATTTGATACAATAAATGGTTTTTTCAGAATGCAAACATATCTAATAAATAGGCTTTCTCATTTCTATCCATTTCTGGGTGTTAAGCAGAGCCTGGGACAAGCTTCCAGCAAATTAAATGTGAAATGATTATGTGTTAATATCAGATCTGAGGATGCTTTTGCTGAACTTCCTGGGAGTGAGTTTACATGATAGCTACAGGAATTTAAATTTACTCTTGACAGAACAAATATCTAAATCTGTCCATATAAGAAATGCCGCTACTCAGGGCTAACACTGTATATTTGACATTAAAGGAGGTTCACAAATAAAAAAATCACCCAAAGCAATATGAGATGCTGGTCTCTGGAATGCTTTTAGTTACTCATGGGTGTATTTGTTGTGAATGCCGCATTTCTTTTCCTGTCCACCAGAAAACCAGAAGGCAGTTAGGTGGCTCAATCATATTTTTTTCTTATGTAGAAAATACTGGCCAAAAATATATTAAAAACAACAAAACAAAAATATTTTCCATGTGAACTATCTTACTGGCATTGTCAGGGACCCTCAATGGTTCTTTTAAGGCTAGCATAATGGGAAGGCTCTGTATTGACCCATGAGTCACCTGTAATAGAGACAAAGCGCAAAGCTTGTTAATGTCCTCATCATTTCCAATGCCTTTCCCTTTTACCTTTCTGGCCAATTTATATTTCAGTACAAGAGAAGTCTTTTGTACCCCATTTTGATGCTACAACAGGCAAACATGTTCGTTCATCACTTATCATTCTTCCCTCACAGGGTAGAAGAACTCATGTCTTGTAAGCATCACACACTGAACTTAGACCAGGGAGGTGTCATCTTCACACCCACCCTTCCCACATGGGAAGTCACATTATCTCTCTTTGTTTTTCTTTGTAGAGGATGTTTACCCTTCTACTTTAAAATAGAGCTTGCGATTTTGCCCTCTTTGGCTCTTATGGTCACCAGGAACGGGTTTAAATCTCTCAAATGGGTCAAGCCCTGTTCTAAGACCTTCATGATGTGCCATTTGGTGGGCTTGTCAAGCAAAGGAAGAGCAGGCACTGGGGAAGATGAATGAGAGACCTCCAGCAGCATCTCCATTCCTGTGAATAGGCCCACAATCCCAGTGGCACAGTCCTTTAGCATCCTTACCAAGACCCTTGTTTGGATTATCATGCAACCCCAGCCCTGTTCAACTCTTATTATATCATTTTTTGAGTTTAGCTTTTACCAAAATATAAAAATAAGAATCTGCTATAGCATTTCAGTCAGAGGAAGTTACAAGGCATTTCCAAGGCTGCCAATGTCCAGGCCACCCTGATGACTACAGTGGCTGATGTCAAGACAGTGAGAAAAGAGAGTCTTCAGTGGAAGACATGAAAATAAATTCAGCTGAACCAAATGTATCCAGATCTGGTATACAACTTGGAAAATCAGCCTCTTGGCTTGTCTCTCTTAATGCTTTAACTGGACACACTGACTTGTTACTTGCAAAAGAGAACAATGAAGATTTCATTTTTGCTTTTTGTTCTTTCACTGTAGATGAATTATTTTGAAACTTGTTTTTTTCTTTTTTTTTTAAATCAAATACTGTAGCAGAGAATCCTATCAAACTCAGAAATGCTATGTTTCTCATTAGCAACAGTCCCTGGTTTTCATTTTCATACTGCCATTTCGGGTTCATGCATGGTAATAGAATGTGACACATTTATGAGGAAAGAAAGTTCATATATATATACATATATATGTATATATATATATGTATATATATGTATATATATATGGAAGGGTGATGGGAATAGGTAACTTTTGAATCTTTTGTTTTTCCCACAGAGGTCACCCTGTCACAATGGGCAGTGGAGACCTCCTACTTCTGAAGGTTTCAGGAGGACAAATAATATCTAACCAGTGATTCTCAGGGACTGTTTGCAACTGTCTCAGTGGGCTGTTCCAGAGACCATGCATTGTAGTAAAGTTTTGTATTGTTAGCATGCAGTAACAGGCTGCAACTGGTAACCAAAGCAGCAGAAACCCATTTGCTATAAGAAGATTAACTGTTAATTATAAGCAGTCACATTCCAAAGCAGCATATGCATAAAACAAAAAAACATGCCATTACTCGTCACTCCTTCCCAGCCATTTTCCACTCATACCAAATGCAAAAGAGAAATCTCAAAAGACAAAGAGTGTGTGCACATGTACGTACACACGCACGCGCATGCGCGCGCGCACACACACACACACACACACACACACACACACACACACAACATGAGGCTCAGAGACAAGACACAAACAGTTAAAAATGATTTGAGCCCCACATATTGACAAACCTTCATAAACCACAGTGTCTGGAGAGGAGACCAGTTACAATTTTGCCTCCTTCTCTACCCTCCCAGTCGGGTGTATTGTTACCTGTGTGCTTCTAGGATCACTTTCTAAGAAGGAAGGTTGATTCTGACCTTCGATCTGATGGAGTGATTTATCAGGTGTGAGGCATGTATGTATAGTTATGATGTTCCTTCTGGTCTATTATTATTCATGGTAAAGGTCATCAATGAAGACCTGCAAATTTGCCTCCCTTGTGGCAAATTACTTCTTTACCACCTTCCTCAACTTTATGGCTTCCTAACCCTTCACTGTGGTTTCAGTGAATTACAGCATCTCAGAACCTGCTTGCTAACTGTTTTCTTTTCTCTAGCCAATTTGGGTTAGAGGATTCATTTCATGTATCAGACAGATACTTAAAACACCCAAGGTTGAATTTCACAGAACTACTTAGAATATTCCGTTATCTATTTAAAACACAAGTTTCTCATCTACTCCTGGGCATGAAAACATGTCTCCTGTTGTTGGTCTTTGCTTAGTAGCCATCCATGGCTCTTCCCAGTCATCAGAGAAAGGTTTTATGTAGTGTCAAGGCAAAGCAAAGTAGGTCTATGAGGACATCTAGTGGAAAACCGTAGGAGAGCAGCTTGTTAATGGCATGAGGCAGAACTTGCTGGTTAGGGCCTTGCAGTCTTTAAGAATTGAACTGTGTGTGATGCCACTTCAAATGAATGGCTGCTTCCAATCTAAGGATGTTTAGGGACACAGAGGGCAAAGAGATGAAAGGTCCTTGGAAAGGATCCTGGGGGCAGTCAATAGTGGTAACTTGCAAGCACACAATTTTTATACATCACCGGCCGATACATTCTCCACTCAACTTTACTGCAGCTTTCTGAGGATCAGACAAGAGTGTGTCTCTACAGGTACAAATGCTGCAGCTACTTGTCACTTTTTCTTAGGGCCTCTTGGAACAACTTTATGCTCTATGAATTGCTCCCATAGGCCAACTTAACTCTGAGAAAGAAGAAATAAAAACCTTCATGGACTTCATTTTCTCTTTGGCCCACTACATGGTCTTGCTCTTGGATCAGTACCAAGGATCTGAAGAGGTCATGTCAGTGCCAAGAATTTGATTTTGGGTCTCACCTTCCTCTAAAAAGAAAAATCTAGGTCTTAACAGTTTCATTGCTTTCAGAAGAAAATGTTTATGTGCTTTTCTTCACCACAATAAAATGGATATTCTTCCAATATTTCCATTCTGACTTCCTAGTAGTATTTATAGCGACAAATAGAGGTAAATTCCCTAATGGACATCATCAAAGATATCTATTTACTCTTGAGGGTTTAAAATAAAAAGCTTTTGCAGACACACACACTTGCACAACTTTTCCTCTATTTTCAAGGGTCATGATGGTAAGAAATTAAACCTGCTGCAGATGTAGCATGCTCACTTCTCTTTCCTTGGGACACATTTAATATGATCGGGTGCCAAGCCTCAGGTCCTCTGCTGGTTGGCCCTTCTGAGCCAAGTCTGGAATGGAAGGAAGGGCTGCAGCCCATTCTGTCTGCAGAACCATCTGCCTCCGGCATCAGCAACCAAATGGCCAGCCAGGTTGCAATTTCAGAATCTTAATTTCAGGGGTGGGTTGGAAGGGAGAGGGAAAGCAGCCTTGCCCAAGAGGCCCAGGTAGAGGTTTCCAGCTGCTGGAGGGAAAATAATTTAGGTTTCCAAAGGAGCAAATGTAAGAGGACACTTGTGCAAAAGGAAAGAAAAAAAAATGCCATTAAATTAAGGCACACTTTTCAGATCACAGCCTCACCTTTTAAATCAGTCCTAGGAAGGGACACATTGTTTCTTAGCAAGAATTTACAGACATTCTTCAAGGGCTCAGTAGCAACCAAAATTATAAGCAAGTCCTCTACAGAAGAAGAACCTACTGAAGTTTTTGTTTGAGGGATGTTGTTGGATTTAATTCTACGAGTCATAGGTTCTTTCCCATCCTACACATAAATGAAAATGATGTTTTTCACTTAACGCAGTTTCTCTTGTTACCTTCTGGAGAAGAACAAGGTCTTACACATGGATTTCTGTGATCAGGAAGGAGTAGAAGGCAGAGATTAAAGTCAGCAACCAGGAGCATATACCCAGCAGGTTGATCTGGCTCCCACCAATCACTCTGGAGGTGGGAAAGATGGGAGAGGTCGCCACTGGAGTGTTTGTTGTTTGGCACTGTGTAGCTCTCTAGTTCTCAGAGAGTGTTAGAGTCTGAGAGTCTGGGGGTGTAGAAGTGGTGCTTCCATATACATTCTGCAGAGCCAATTCGGGCACAACTGTGTGTTGTATTGAAGATCATTATTTTGTTTTGGCATTACATAGAGCATTAGAAGCTTTCCACACAATGAAGACTACCAGAACACAAGTGGTCAACTTGCTGCTTCTTCTGATGGAGTATAAGAGGTCCAAGTGCTGAAACATCTACACATTCCAGAGCCAATGAACTCAATGAGTTGCAGACTGGGTCTCCCTTCTGTTTCTATAGAGTCTTATATCTGTGAGCCAAGAATCAATGCTGATGGCTAGTGCTCATGAGAACACTATAGCTGTAGGTCACACATAGAAATACTGGCCTTAAGAACTATGTCTGAGTAGATGATTGGGATCTTATGCCTTGAGTAAGTTAGAGAGGTCTAAAGACTTATATTGACTTATTTAGGTTCATTCATGGCTCATTCACAAAAGGAGTATTTTCCATCAGTTAACCAACATTTTTTCCCCAGAAATAAGCACATGGATTCTCCAGGATGCCTAACATTCACAGAGGAACTACTGGGTATTGACTAAAGGGGAAGCTGTACTTAAAAGCAAGGAAACTTCATAGACTATAGGAAATAATTGCCACTTGTCTCCAGAAAGGCAGATACTTACAGTCCCAAAGGAGTACTCAATTAAATCTCCAGCAAGCACCTTCTTGTACAGAGAGGCATATACAATATGATCAATGCATTTCTCTCTCTGTAGAATCTCTCTATGATTATATATAAAAATACATATTTTTACATATAAACTACTGGTGCATATCATATATATATCACAACTCAGGAATATATATGTAGCCTATGTTTTTCCTCCAAAAGAGGAATTCAAGCTCCATAGCAGGGGACAAGAAGTATAGTTTATCAAGGCAAGCATGACCATGACCCCCAATGGACAAAGCATCTAAAGCTAGAGTGGTTATTACTCCAGCCTAATCTGTGTCCCTTAAAAGTCCTGAGGCAAGGCCTTCAAGAGAAACACACTATTGTCAAGGTCTTATTTTTGAATGGAAAAATAAGACCATTTCCAGAGCTTGCTGGAGGCTGGGGGATGAGTGGACGCATGGAGAGTGGGCTCTGGGCGCTCTCCAGCTCCTGGCTACTCTACGAGGACTGTGTTGGGGCATGAGCGAGTTGGGGCATGATGTTACTGCTACATGCAACACGAATACCAAAAGTAAATGAAACTGAAACTGTACAAGAAAAAAAAAAGGGTCTCATCTAGAGAAAGACCAGGAGAACTAGACTCTGGGCTGTTAGGAACCCATTTTACTCACAATAGATCACTACCAGGGTGCAGTTAAAATAGAATTAGGGCCGTATTCCAAGGCAGCAAAAAGGAAGAAATAAATCAAAGATATGTCAATGATTAGAAATTAAAGAAGACTCTGTCACACACATCAATCTAGATATGACATGTCCCCTAGGAGTCTACCCTTGGCAATTTTTCAGATTCTGGGAGGAAAAGTGTAAATCGTTAGACCAGGTTTGTGACACAGAAAAAAAAAATGAGTAAATGGTACAGCTTGAGAGCTTGCTCCTTGGCTAGACATCTAAATTGGACTTGCTTCCTGGATGGATGGAGAGCTATGAAGAGATGGGAAGAAATGCACACGTTAAGCTATACTACCAGCATCAGATCTCCTTAAATGGAATGTCCATACTCCATACTTCTCTGATAGAGGACACAAAACATTGAAGGTTACTGAATGGAAAGAAATGAAGAGTGGAGGGGAGGGGTTGGATAGGGTCGGGAAATAAATACAAAGTCTGGGGATTGCCATTAACTTTGTTCTTGTAAAGTTGTATCATTTCATGGTGGATTATCAACTGTTGAGCTAACAGGTTTGGATAAATAACAGGGTAGGTTAACTGTTCTTTCCAAGTTGAACTCCAAGTAATACCTGGCTTGTGGCTTAGCACTGCCCCCATACGGCTATTGACAATGCTAACTACTTCTCATGAAAATGTCTTCACAGCCAACATTCTTTTCCAATTTTTTTAATGTCTGACCTTCATAAGAAGGTATATATTCAATTATTCATTTCATTCTAATCCTACTATACATATCTGCATCATGCCCTCCAGGATATGGCCTTTTAATTGGGACAAACAACATTTGGACAACTCTGATTATTATCAAATATTAACCACACAGCCCATGGCCTGGACACACTTAAAAGTAGCTTGGCAGAGGCAATCCTTTTGCAGCAATTATGTGTGCATGATGGGATGTTATACATTTCACTAGTTTACCTTACTGTAATGGACATGAAGGGAATAAAATTCTTGTAATGGTTTGATTTTCACAACAGGATAGAGCTAAAACTTCACTGAAACAAAGACAGAACAAATACCTTGGAAGTCAAATCCTTATTTGTAAGGACTTTAAAAGGGGTATGCCAAATGTGCTATGGTGTTTTATAAGAGATATTCTAATTTCAGAGAGAGTGAATCAGAGAAGTTCACTCCTCATTTTGCCTTTTCCATTCTATCTTCCAGGGTGAATCCTCCATTCAGATGCAAAGGAGATCTTTTAAACTGAGATTTGATGATGTCATCTTCTTTCTTGAAATCATCTGGTAGTTTTGGGGCATAGGACTAAAATCTAGCTTCTCAGCACCACCTCCATCTTCTTGTATAATCTCACTTTGTACTTTTCTCTCCCAATGCCACAGATCCCAGCAGCCTTCCATCCATCCTCTAAACACTACAAATGGCTTCCTGCTTTTGATTCTTGCCCGTTGCTCTTTTTCCCTCCCATGCCTTACCTCCCCCGTTACCTCCCAAAGAACCTGTCAAGCTATGAAGTAGCAGCCTTCCAATAAGGGCTTGATGCTTACTCAATTAGCATACCATCACCCTGCCACTTCACTAAGGCTCCCAAGGGATGAGTATGCTTGTAAAAACACCCTTGCATAGATTATTAGTCTCAACATCTTCCCACCCATTTTGCCTCTATTGCCACTATGAGAGCATCCTTTCTGAGTTCACCCTCTTGTTGTGGTGTTCTCCCTTGTCTGCTTCTATCCTCAGAATGGCCTAGTCCTTGTTTCATCTGATGAAAATGACTCTGAAGATGCCCGCTGTGTTTCTAAGTTCCTGAGCACCTGGTAAGATGAGGAAGTGAGGCCTGGAGGCTGGGGTCTGACCAGATGTCGACCTTACTTCATCTTAAACTCATTCATATATTCTTTCTTGCAGGTTGAGAGAATCAGACAATCCTGGGTATGGTGACAATTTGTAAAAGCAAACCTTGGATGCTAAAAAGCTGGCCTAAGCTGTTGTGTGGAAATGAGTCTGAGAAGACTTCTACAGAACTATCTCTAGACCAAGTACTGCCCATTGATGTTTCCCAAAAGACCAACTTATTAATGTTCAGGCAGTACCATCTTGTGTCTTACTGTTGAACATGTCCCCTTCAGGCAACACAGTGACAAGACCTTTCGGGTGGCATACCCCAGAAATGATGGCCTTTTGACTAGTTTCTTCTGATAAAAATATATTTCATGGGGATAACTCTCTTCCAGTTCATTTAACCCAATGTTATCCTTCCCCCCTGTAAGAAAGATCAGGGCACTGAGACTGTAGCACCCAGACAGGCCTCAGGGGACTTGAACCTATGGATACTGATTGTATCCACAGTATGCTAGCAGTGATTTCATTCTCTCACTAAACAAGGAAGGGCCATTGTTTCTTTAACTGGATTAAATATCCCCCTGCTAGTTATGTAAGGTTGTGGTAAGACTCAAAGCAAACATCACAAAGAAGTTTTAGAAACTCAAGTCACCATAAGGCAACATCACGATCGTTTTTCTCTAGGTTTCAGAACAGTCTTACTGGGCTGTGAGGTCTACTTGCTGCAAAAGGTTGGACCTCCCCAAAGCAAAGACTATTTCACAGCATGTGTCAGCACAGCTCACGAATCAGTGTTCCTGGGTCACCACTGAGGGTCCACGGGAAAGCTCGGGTAGAGGGCACTTGAAACCAACTATTCTGGAAGCTTCTGATCCTGGCTCAGTTCACCCCATAAAGCAGTGTGCTAAGGGATGGCCTTTGGACATCAGTGGCTGGCAGTTGTGTTGGGACCAATGGTTTTGTTCTGGGATGTTCTAAGTCTACAAGAATTTCAATTTCAGGGAGTCTATTCCTTTTATTTTGAGATTTGTTTTTAAGAATCCCTTTCCTTCTAGGACTATATATAGTCTTTTAACTTGGGGAACCCCCCACATCTACTAGAAATCATGATATAAAGAACATTATCTCCTCCAAAGCTGAAGGTGTCCTCCATGTTTATCTCTGTGGGCTGGAGATGTCTACTTCTAGAGAAGTGGACAGCAGGTAATAGCCTACCGCCTGGGCACCAATTGTAAATTTTTTTTCAATCTTTTGCTCTAAATAAGAACTAGTATTTGTTTCATGTTTCTTTAAATGGCTAGGTGAAATATATATCTAAACATATCCAAGGGAACCTAGTATTTGTTGTTCCTCTAATAGGAAGAGGAGCAGGGGAAGGAAAAGAACTTGGGGACAAGGAAGGAGAGCAGGAGGGAAGGGAGAAAGAAACACTACTTACGCCGCCTGCAGCCACATTTTTTAATTCTTTTGGGATCTGTGACGTCATCATGACAGGCCTTGCAGTAAAAAAATGCCCTGGAGAAAGAGAATGGAAAAACTGACATATCTCATAATCCACCCAAGTCAAATGTGCACCACGTTCCCCCTGAGGGGTGCCAAATTAATGAAACATGCCAGCCCTAATTTCCCTTCATCTTTTGAAAAGTTTAGACATTTGCAGACGGAAATGTTTGTTGTAAGACCATTCATTTCAAACCCAGGATTCTGTGATTGGAGTGGTGATTTTTTTTAATAAACTTTTATTTGCAAAGGAATCGGGGGGGGGCGGGGGGAGAGGCCTTGCTAGTGTGACACACTAGACCCGTGACTGTCATTTCTGAGAATAACATTGAGTACTGATCCTTGGAACACATGGGTTATAGTGCCAAGTCTTTGGGGTGTACTTTAAAAACAATTCTGAAATCCCCACAGTCTACTGCAATATATATATTAAGGGGGCACAAGGCTGATGGCTCTCAGTCAAACCTAAATATTACCTTTGTAACTTCAGAAGCAACTTCCCTCATTAGCCAAAGAAAGAGAGGACTGAGAGTCACCAGACAGAGGAGGGACCGCAGGGCATTGAGTCCAGAGATCCGGTCAACTCTCTCTTGGGATTCAAAGACCAGTTCACCCCAAAGCTGGCTAGATCCATTCCCATTATATCCTGCTCCAAGCACATATAATGAACAAAAACCCCAAGAAGGAGCAACCAGCAACAATAATGAAGTTCCCTAATCTGCCTTAAGTGTCAGTCTGGGACTCCAAAATGAACTGGCTGTGCCAATGCTACTTTCAATGAGAAGAACTAAGGTGATTTGAGATCTACTTAACATTTGTACCCAGAGGAATTACATGGGGTCCTGGGTGGGGAGGCTGTGCCCTTCCAACTTGAGATGGTGCAGAAGCATGGTCATACAACTACACAGCTATGAACTTTCAGGACAGGAGTCACTAAGTGACAGAAGATACTCAGCTTTTGGCAAATCCATTTTGTGTTAGATGGTTCTACCCAACTGTAAGCTAATGTTAAATGCTTGAATCCATCAGGCAGTCTGGGCTGAGGTGTGATGTTTGGTAGGTTACATACATTATTAGCTTAATCTCTTTTCAAATTATGGTGGTTTATTGGGATGTAATTTCTTCATAAGTGGAGAAGCATCTGTACTGGGGAGGTAATAAAATTTACTGGAACAACCTTCCAACCCTCTGGATCTAGGAACTAACAAAATCCCAAGCTTAATGCCTTTACCACTTCCAACATGAAACTGAGTGCCAGGAATAAACAGAGCCATTTCTTGATGGAGGCAAAAGAAATAAACAGAATTCCTATGTCCTTTTATGTTTTGCATGGGGTTTACATTTCTACATCAAGTCTAATGCTCTTTCAATTCAAGGGGCCCCTTCACCATTTCTTCAAATGTCAGGCGTCATCCTCTTTGCAAAAGCAGAAAAAGTAGCTGTTTGTTCTGCAGGGTACTGAAGATAGAAAACTGATAGGTGATGGTCTGCCTTGAAACAAAAGGTGCAAGAAGAGGTATCTTACTTACTTGGGGCAAGTAAGTTCCCATCCACTTTCTCTGGCCATTTTGGTCCTCCTTAGATGCTCTCATGAGTAATAATAATGCAGCAGGAATAGCAGCTGACAAACTACAGGCCTGGAGCTGCTCGATGTGTTTAAAAAGCATTAACATATTGATCTTCAAACAACCCCCTTTGAAGGAAGCTTGATTACAGATAAGGAAACTGAGACAAGGAGAGATTATGTGGCCTGTTCAAGGTCATACTGCTAAGTGGCAGAGTCTGGATTCAAGTCCAGGAGCCAAAAGTCTTCAACACGTTTCTCTAAAGAGACTGAGTGATGAGCTGAATCAACTAAAGCCCAGTTCTTTATATTAAACATTTCCTTTTTAACTGACAAAAAGCCATATATATTTTTGATATACAATGCAATGTTTTGAAATATATTTATGTTGTAGAATGGCAAAGCCAAACAGACCAACACATATAATTCATCTACTTGTTATTTTGCTATGTGGAGTGAGAACATTTAAAACATACTCTAAAAGAAAAATTGCTAAAAAGAGACTTTCATGTATACAACACACATTTAAAACATCAAGCTATGGCCAGGGAGATGGCTTGGGAAGTAACATCACTTGCTGCCAAATCTGACAACCGAGTTGATCCCTGGGTCCCCTGAGCTAGATGGAGAAAAGCTCTTCTCTCACCTTCCTTCAAGGTGAATAAATTCTCACATCTATTCAACCCAAATAAATAGGTAAATGCAAAAATAACCCGTTTTAAACCTACTATGGTCACGACATTTTGCAATGATCTCTCGCATTTATTCTCTCATTTAAATTAATATTTTATGTCCCTTGACCCTCATTCCCCAGATGTCCTTGGCCCAGCTTCTCGTAACCACCATTCTACCCTGTGCTTCCATGGGCTTGACTTTTGAAGGTGTCACGTATCAGTGACATTGCAGTGTTTGCCCCTGGCTTCTTTCTGTTAGCCAAATAGGAGCTACAGTCAGACAGATGCGTTAATGAGGGAGATGAGTCAAGGGCTAAAGGTGTCTATGGTCACATGAAGACATCTGCTCCAGATAAAGGAAGCAGATTCCTTAAACCACTATATAATTTTTGCTAAGTAACAGTTCTTGGGGGCTTCCCTATCCAGATAAACCCCCATCACATTCGCTTGACAATGCCCTTTGTTACAACTATGAACTTGACCCTGTAAACTCAGTAATCCTGAAAACAAAACCCCAATCCCGGGCTATGGATTCCAGGGGCCTTTCTCCAGTCCTGGTGTCTTCTCTAGCCTCTTGATGCTTGTATCCTCACTCCAAAGCAACTATCATCCCTTTCTTCCCTGGCTCACACACCAAGAGAAAGCCCCCTCCACATCCTGCTAGGTTGGCCTTAGGGTTTCCTTGTCCACTGTTGCTCCATGTGATTGGCTAAGGGTAAGAGTCAGAAGGTGTCTGGAGGTAGGAAAGGATGAGCTTGTTTTCAGTGGGTTGTAGGATGGCAACAGAGCCATTTCCCCATGGAGAGCATTGCTCCCACTGAGCAGCCATCATTTCCACACATTCCCTCTCTTTCTCCATGTTTCCAGCCTTCTCCCCTGGTCCCAGGCTGAAAGTAGCTCCCATCTGCAGCTGCCTCTGAGATGTTTTGCTATCTCTCATGATTTTAATCATCTTGCTGTCCACCCCTTTATATGGGCCCCTCTATAAAAATGTGTTCTTTTTAAGTGTATCATTTATTCCCTGCCAGGAACCTTTACTGATGTGACCCCATATTTATATCTTCAGCCCTCTTTTCCCCAGAACTCCAGATTCTTGGGTCTACCTGCCTTTATGATGGCTTCATGAAATGGTTAGGACCAGTCTTCCATTAAGCATGGCCCACAGAGAATACCTCAGTTCCTACCACCCCTATCTTCCTCTAGTTTTCTTCATCTCAGCAAGGAATCATCATTACCATCACTCTCTCTGTTCATTGCCCCAAGATGAGACCTCAGCCTTGTTTCTTCCTTCTTCCTCTCTTCTACACAGTTCACGAGTGTACACTACAGGTTCCCCAGAGTGGTTCAAATGGCAGCCATGGGCCTCCTGCACAAGCTGCCAGCATCTCCCTACATTTGACAGTCTCTGGATATCTTGCCTCCTCTTCTGCTCCATTGCAGCCAGGGAGATTGATCTTTGAGAATATAGTTCTGATCACATCTCAACTGTCTTCAAAGCATGAGTGTGTTACATTCCATCACAAAGCCATTCTCTTTGGAGATGTCCAAAGAACCTTTCCTCTTATCTCTCCGCACTTTCATCCACTGTACTTTCCCAGCTGTGCTGTTTCCTGTTGTCTAATCACAATGAACTTCACACTGGTGCATTCCTTCCCCTTCCAATCTTTTCATGGAGGATTCCTCCCTGCCATGTCTATTTCTGTTCAGATGCCACCTCCTTGGAAGAGTGGCTTTCATTGACACCCAACTGAAACCCTTCTTTCTTTCTTTTGAATTGTTTAAGAACCTGAAATTCTCTCTTCTATAGAATATGTACCTCAGGACAGCAGATAAGCTCTCTGGAGTCTCCCAAACATTAATTAATTTGATGAATAAATGAATGAATAAACTTCAGAATGCTTCCCAGTTTGGGGTATTCTATGTTTTGAGAAGAAACCAGAAGTAGTAATTTTAATACAAAAGCAGACAACTTTTTTCTTAACGTGGCAACTCATCTATTATTTTTATGACTCAAACAAAATATGTATCTGCCAAAGAAAGTTAAAGAGCCACCAAACTGTGTTCCAGAGTTATTTTTAAAGGAGGCTAGTTAGAGACAGTAAAAAAAAATATGACTAAGTACCTATCTCATAGTGACCTCTTAATGGGGTTAGATAGGTTCACTCCTCTTTGGCTAAGCCTGGTCCCTCAAAGATTCTATGACACAGTCTCCACTAACTCTTTTCATTGCATGTTGTTTTGCTTTGTTATTTTTGCAGCCACAGCAGAGGATGATTTCCCAATAAGAGATCATCATAATCTACTTCTCCATTTTTCACAAAACTTGCTAAGTTTCATTAGAATTTTCAATGTCCTTTCTGTGGTTTTCTGTGCTCTTCATCTATTTGAATTCCCCTAAATGACATCATTTTCTCTGACACATCACATGCCATGGAAAATTACAGGCTGGAGTTGTAGCTGATGGTGTCAGCATGTATTTGTGAATTCCATAAATCAGGAAAAGAAGACATACTACATTCCTTAATATAGGTGGTAATTTGTTTCCCGAACTGCCTTCTATTTGTGACACTCATTAGTGAGAGGTACAATAGGAAATAGAATTACACAAATAGGAACCTAGGTTGAATTTGCTGTCTGGGACATGTACATGATGTATAGTCGGCTGTGCTCCTAACCTACCCTGGTTAGAACTGAGGTTCTGTCTTAAGCTTCTGTATCTCACATCTAGACAATGACATAACTATTCAGAATCCCTGGTGGTGGGGATCACACAGACACCCCACTTTCCTCTCTCACCTAAACATCCATCTAAGGATAGTCCTGATAAACTCCAATCTCAGTCTATCTTACTCACGAACCAGATAGAGATGTATTTCTCTCACACAGTTTAACACTATCAATTATTCTCCATTTTACAGAGGTAAAACTTATTGGAGAGATGAGCTAAAAGCAAAAACAAAAACTCAACCCCAAGAATTCTTTTTCCTGAAAGCTTTTTGTTCTAGTAATTTAAAGACTTGTTTAAAGTCCCCCTTGTTAGGACTGAGTGGATGGATAGAAAATCAAAAGCCTGGCTTTGTCAAATATCATTGTTCTATATTAGCATATCAAGATTTTGCAAATTCACTGTTATCTACTAGCACTGTGGTTTTATACCAGATGGTCAACTAAGTGATGCTTTAGTTCCCTCCTAGATAAAGAAGGAAATAGGGCTAAAGGCAACGGGGTGAGGTCATAAATACAAAGAGACTCGTTAAGACCCAGAGCAGTGGTGCTGCATAGCAGTATAATGGAGTACTGGTCTTTTAAAGACAAGAAAGTCAGAGTTCTGAGAACTTCATAAGACTGATTCTATTTCTGGAGTTATTTTTTAGGGTTAGCATAAAAGCATACCAAGTACAGGCCTGGCTCTGGGTGGAAACTCATTAGATACAACTGACATCCACAGATGACTGAACACTCTCATAGTCAGTATTTACAAAACATATGTAACCTTTCTGGATTACTTACATTTTCTGAAAGTAAGTTTTGAAGTTTGTAGAATAGAATCAAATATAATAATAGTCTATAATAATATGCAAAGCCCTATGATTCCCTAAGTAACTTAAACAGGAATAAAGACACTAATAAAAATTTCATGAAACATTGAGCCTCATACTAGACCTAGAGAGGATTCACAACTGAAGCTGCTAATTTTAGCCTTTGCATAGAAAGTTGCAAACACAAATATGAGCAGTTTAATGTTCCATCTAAAATTAACCCAAACTGTTTGAAGTTCTGCTTGGTACTTACACCAGAAAATCTGTAATATATAAGGACATTGATCCAGTCAGCATTAGGAAAATGACCTCAGACAAGGGACCACAAGTCCTTTAAATCTTCTTCAGAACAGGCAAGAATCATAATGACTTGAAGTCACTTCTGCTTTCTGGGCCTCAATTTCTTTCTTTGTAAGATGAGGAAGCAGATAACTAGGTCTCTTGATGTAAATTTTTTATTATTCTGACTTGAAAACAGGGATCTGGCAGTTGGAAAAGCCACCCAAGGAAGCAACTACACTAGTTCTGGAAAAAGAATCTCAGACATATGGAGCACATAGGTCTCTGCAGATCAAGGTGACTGTGACTGGACCAGAAAGGAAGGCAGATAAAAATAAACTCTTACCTTTTAACTTCTTTGGCATCACTTGCGATGAAAAATCCTAGTGTACCTTCTTGGATCTTAAGGTGGTTCCCAGGGTTAATTAATATTCTGCTCAGTGAACAGAAACAAACAGAGAAGACACAAGTATGAGTTCACATTCAGGACGAAACCTCAAGAACGACAGCATTCTGCTATTTTGATAGGGCCCCACTAGTCTAATGCTTGTACCTTAGATTTTTCTTTCGAGTCTGACACTCATTGACCCACACATCTACTTCAATCATGCCATCATCTAGCTCAAGGTGGTACACTCCAAGCCAGGAAAATCAAAGATTTGGGTCTTGAGGTCTAGGTTTGCTTAACAGAGCTGATTAGCTGCTCCTAGAGGCACCTGACCAGAAGCACAATTCTTCAGGATGCATTCCATTTTGAAACTGATTTTGATGGTCAGTGCTGAAACATAGTTAGCTTAAAGAAGCTCTATGCGACACCCATTCTCTCTTAGGTGATATAGCATTAATGGGACCCCTATATGTATATAAAAACATACATACATACATACATACATACATACATACATACTATATATTTCTATGGGGAATGGTACAAGACACCTATATTATATTTAATGCAGAATGAAATTGAACATCGTTGGAACTTTGATAAAGACATGGAAGTAGACCCAATGAAGAACCTGATCTACACAGTGATAAAGAAAGCTATTATCTGTAGGATATATCCAATGATTCCAGTCTGCTTTCTAGAAAAATGGATGGGGTTGTGTGAATAAGATGTAAAAATAGCATTCCTTTGTTGGTGCACACTGAAGTTTAAAGACATATAAAAATTATCTCTAAGAACGTAACAAAACAACTGCCTTGTCTTACAGGGATATATGAATCTAAATATGCACGGATCTAGTAGTGCTAGGAAAAGATTAGCTGGCCAAGTTATGCTTGGGATGGCTGTAAAGATAAGTGGATCCTAATCTTATAAATGGGAGAAATAAGCAAGTCTCTGCTGATCAAAAGCAGAATATTGGGCTGTCCTATGCAGAAATAATGATGAAGCTTTGAGCTTAACAGGCAAAGCATTTAGCAATTTGGGATACAGCAAAAGACAATGGCAATATTGTCTTTTTTTTTTTTTTAATCTGAAAAGCTGGTAATTTAAGAGACATTTAGGTTCATGCTAAAGGAAGCTTCCAGCTGCCCCAAACAAAGTGGGGTTGGGTAGAATTTAATATGTGATCTTTGTCTAGTGGTAAGACCATTCCAGAAAAAAAAAAGATAGTGTTGTCAAGGAGTTCTCTATCTGCACCAAAGCAGGGAGGGAGGGCCCAGGCAAACTTCTGCCCTGTTGGGAGAATACTGATCATACCATCACTGCAGAAATTATTGCTTGTAGCTGCAAGAGGACCCACCATTACCCATAACAAGACCTGATAGAGGAAGCCGGGTTTGGGCCATTGCTGCTATTAACACTAAATAACAGCAGGGAGTGAAGAGGTGTCTGCCCCACCCCAGAACCAGCAGCAGCAATGATGTTCCTTCCACATCAGAAATCATCAGTCCACACTAATAAGTCAGCAGTCGGCACTAAGGACACATTGCAAAAAGCAGAGGTCTTATAAAGAGACCTTCTAGTTAACCCTCTGCCAAGTCCACACTCACGTCACAAGGCCTCTGATTTAGCACTATCATGAGGAGAAGGGGTCAGAGATTATAGAGTTTTACAGTTAAGTTGATGCAAAAATACATGTTTGTATTCATCAAGGTGCATGTGACCATACACTTTATATTGATTTCCTTTTCAAAACCAATTAAGTAAGGTATTTTAGGATCCCAGCGTTCTAGATTTTGTACTTTTTTTTTTGGTTTCAATTTTCTGAAAGGGTGTTTGTTTCTATGTGACTGCCTCTGCAATCAGAAATTGGGTCCATATTCTAGCACTGAAGTAATAAATTTGGATAAGTTCCTAAACTTCCCAAAAAACTCAATGTTTTTTCCTATAAGAGGTGTGTTAACACTAACAATAGCCTTTATCAAAGAACTAAGTAAGATAATGTCTAAATAGCTTAATACTTCTTATTTATGGTTATTGTTATCATTTTATTCTTCTAAAATCATTCAGGTATATTGCATTTTATCAGGGGTCTTCTAACTCGATGAACTGGATCACTGTGCTTTTTATCAAAAATATCCTCTGAGATGAAGTTATAGGATTAAAAAAAACTATACATGACAGAACAAGGCATGAGTTTATCTATTTAAAAATTCCCCACACTCATGGAGCCTTAAATGTACATTCCTGATCGTTTGGGAAGTGTTTTTTTGTTTGTTTGTTTTTTTTAAAGAATTCACATAAAAGCAGAGGAAAAAGGGCTCTCAAGTTGGGTGGCTGGGGTGGGGGGATGTCCTATAATGATTTGAACATCAGAATACAAAAGGCAAAATTTGGCACACATTGTCTTGGTGACAGATATGCCCAAGGACCTGTGTTTCCTTCCATCACACTTTGTCCACACTATCAGTCCCCGCAGTGATGCAACCCACTGTGTCATTGCAAACCATGGTAATCTCAAGGTTTCTATCCAGAGAAGCTTTTCATTTCCTCTGGTCTTTGTCTGCACTGAACAAGAACTGGTGTGCAGTGAAATCAGGGATTGGCAGTTTAGAGACTGCAGGTCAAGGCAATTTACTGCCGTATTCAAACATCTTTTAATCAAGTAAGTGTTCTGGAGAGGAGAGGCTTGGTGCTGGTGGAGGTCACCCTGGTGTTCAAGTCTCAGGTTCCCTAACAATCAGTGTTAGTAAAGTACTTAGATGTGTACATCACCCCTAATCACAGGGTCATGGCTTTGGAGACAGCTAAGCCTCTCTTTCCCTCCTAATCTATAAACTATAGTGTGTAATCTCCAGCTGACAATGTTCCTAAGAGAGTATAGGCATATAGTCTATGCATTAAGAATACATTATGTCCTTCATCTTTGGTTTTTATAGATATAAACACAATGACTAAAAAAGTGAGAGTAAACAAGCCCTCACACCTCCACTTGGCCTGCTCTCCATTTTGTCTTCAGTGCTAATTAAACTCTTGTAAAGGTACGGTCTCTGCACTGTGGGCTACTCATAGTTACTCCCATTCCTTGAGTTTTATAGTGATATGCAAAAGATTGACAGCATCTCATTGTCCCCAGGATTCCTGGAAACCCAAATGCTCTCATGTGCCCTATGGACAAGAAGAGAAGATTAAAATTATATTCATGTGAAGCATAAGGCAGGTATAAATGTGAGGCTAAGACAGGATTGGGGTTAAGGGGAGGTGGGTAGATGAAGGATTCAAAAGAATGAGCCCAGGCCAGGAAAAAATAAAATATAAAGTTCATATGCATAAGGTGCTCTGTGATATATAAGCTGGATTGAGTTCTAAGGGTGGTGAAGAATAAGCCTTTGATTCCTGGGGTCTACAACATATAAAGTTTCCTGTGTGACTTGTAAATTTGAAATGCCCTTTAGAGAAATATATTCCTCATTTTAGCACTTAAGATGTCATAACTGTTATCTACATTCCGAATCTAGAACATTTAAACAAAATGCTACCTACCCCTTCTCTTCTTGGAAATGCAAAAAAATAAGAATTTTTGTCAAGAATAACATTTTTCTCTTCCTACAAAATACCTTCTAGACTTAAAATTTGCTACTGACCTACTTAGAATATGTTTTGTTGTTATTGTTGTTGTTTTGGTTGGTTTTTTGAAAATATCTCTAATCTTTTTAAGAGACTATTCAATGTCAAGTTTGTTTTGCTCTTACAGCTGCCAAAAGTCCACCTCCCCAAGCACCATTTTGAATCAGTTCTCTGGCTCCAACTGTGTCTAAGTAAAAAGCTTATCAGAGATCGAACTCAAGATGTGTCATGTAGAGATTCAAGGAAATCTCCAAGAGAAGCCTCCTTTTGAAAGAGCCCTCTCTTCCTGTATATCCATTAGCAGAAATCCAACAAGGACATCTTGACAGGAGGAGACATTTCCTTGTTTCAAGAAAGATATAATTTATCCTCTTTTTACCCTGACCTTGCTGATTTGAATTGAAAATGCTTGGTGACAGCTGGCAGCACTCGGCTTACATGGTCGTGTCTCCAAGGCTTCTTGCCCTTTGCTTTCCTTGTTCTGGCTACTGTTCTTCTCCAGTCCTATGAGGCTTAATCTTTGTCTCCCTAAGATCAAAACACACATTTTTGGAAGGAATGCTGCTGATTAGAAGACAGGGAAACAGGATCCCTCTATTTACTTCTGAGTTTCTCTTAGCAGAGCTTAGAATCCTACTTGCAATAGGCCCTTTGTAGCTCTATAGAATGAACGAAAAGCCTACACCATAGTCATTGGCCCCAGTTCTCAAAATTTCTTTTCTTTCTCTCCAGTGAGTGGAAGTAGCAAGTACTGTAATTCTCATCAGTTAGCCTGATCAAATGAGTGACCACAAGTCTTCCTGTAGCTGGACCACCAAGCTAATGAGTTCCCAGAGGCTTTAAGTATAAAATATGCAAATTTGTAAACAGTCACTTAGGCAGTTGGAATAGTTAGTTTCAATACTGAAAGTACAATTTGCTTAGAATTGAAATCCATGTTTCTGATTGCAGAATACATCCACACAAAATGGACTCTATCCAATAGGGCATGTCTGTATCAGGCCTCTATGGGAGAAATTACATTGAGTTTGTTTCATTGACTATCTCATGCTTGAACTTGGGCCAGGTTGAAAAAAAATCAGGACTAGGTGGGGGAAAATGTTCTTTTTCTTCTAATATTTAAGGTGCAACAGCTGCAAAATGTTTAGTAATCCTTCTTTCAATCCTCCCAAACCTTACCTTTGTTTGGGGAGATGGCCAATGATTGGTAACTCTACTGAAACTGATACCTTAAAGGAGACTTCCATCCATTATGGACAAACAGAACACGTATGTGTTAACACATGTGTATGCTTGTGTATGCATGCTTTTGTGTGTGTGTGTGTGTGTGTGTGTGCGCGCGCGCGCGCACGCGCTCGTGCATGTACTTTTGTTCCCACCAACCACCCTTGAGGCATCATGTACCATTCCCCAAGCAATTGAGAAAATATCACAACTTCTGTGAGGGTATAGTTTATATTTGAAGCACCATAATCATAGTTGTGTCTAGTAAGCTAATGGGACTTCATTAAACAGAGTAAGCAAGTCAGAACCAATGAGGAACTCAGTTTATGCTATGCCCAGATGATTCACACTACTGGGAAGAGGTCTCTCTGATCACTCAAGTTCATATACAATTACTATCAGCAGGAACTTGAATTGAACCAATTTATGTCCCCTCTCAGGAAGTTCAACTGCACTGGTTTGTATTGTACTATAATATATCTTAGAAAAATACCCAAATCTCAAACCTCATCATCTCTCTGGAACTTTCCATTTCTTCTGGGCTTTACAATAAGTGCTGCTGGAGTCCCACACAACTAGACACATGCATTTACATTAGAATATGTGTATCAGACACAGTTGTGTATTCCATGCTTCAAAATGCATAGGCCTAGTTCACTTACATACAGAGACACCATAATCAAGGTTGCTCCCAGTTGGCCAGGCTCAAATGACCATCAACAACTCCTCAACAATATTGGCAAGATCTAATTTATCCTGAGTCCACATTGATAATCTTTAAAGCAAAATTTCAATATACTTTTATATTATAAAAAGAATAGCTACATGGGAGAAGATAGAGAGAGATGATCTAGAAATAAGTACACTGGACATATGGTTCTGGGAGCAAGCCATACTCTCTGGTACACTTTAAAACAAGTCATGCCTACATCACAACATGCCTTCACCACAAAGTAAAAGGACCCAAGGCCAAAAGCCAACAGCAGAGGTGCAACCACTGTGGACCTTTGAAGATGCATAGTGTTGCAATAACTTCTCGCAGTTGGATCATATCAATAATACCAAACTGACAGGAAGCCACCTCTATTTATTCACATATACTCAAAAAAAAAATCACAGAAGGTCTGACATTGGAAACAGTCCCAGACATCACAAACACACACACAAACACATGACAGCGACTACAACCATAGAGAAAAACATGAACAGAGTGGCATCGAAGTAGTATCTTTTCAACAATACTGTCTTGGAGAATGTGTTTTTAAAAACCTATGCTGAAAATGTAACAACGAAACAAACACCCTAAAACTGAAATAATTAGAAAATGCCATTGATGATAATTTAGTCATGCTCCATGCAACACAAAACAGCGGCAAAACAGAATGAAGTGACATGGTGAAAGCTGAGATACTTCCTATTAAGAAATGTACCCAAACACACAAGGGGAAAAGAAAACCATTAGTTTGTCCCAACAAATAGTGCTTATTGTAGAACACACAAATGTGACAGCTAGGCAGTTCGGTATTGGCATTTCAAGTCTCTACAGAACATTGCTCAAGAAATGAAGTAGTCAATGAAATCAACCCAAACAAGTATGAGAGGAGGGAGAGGCACAAGAGCTTGGTCTCTGTTTTGTGAATATAGGACAGAAACTCTGATCTGCAAAGTGGAAATCTGACAGACAGGCAAGAAGGTCACTGGGAATATGGATGTGGGATGAAGACAAAATGGTGCTCGCATCAGCCGGACACCAGGACAACATCAGGACAATACAAAAACAGACACAGAGGGCTGGAGAGAAATGGTCTCCTTTTCAACTTTAATATGATTTGTTCCCATCATTTGTGCTATGATTGAAGACAGGATTATGCCTTTCCATTTACCTTTTTATATATTTTAGTTTTCCTGCAAAGAAGTTAGTGCATCAACCAAAAGAATCAACAAAACCAACAAGGACAGCAGCGGGCTACTTTTATGTATTCTAGTTGAAGACGGGTGAGCTATATATATATATATATATGTATAGATATACTATACATATACTAGACAAGGGAATGAGATTATATATACACATATATAATCTCTCTCTTCTTGAGTTCTTGGCAAATGGTTAGTCCTGTGGTTAGGAGTGAAGACAGAGGGTGGAGGTTGGAAGGAAAGTTAACGAAGAATGCATACCGCTTTCTGCTTCTGCAAAAAACGACAAGAAAAGAATTTCAAATCAAACAATTTGATAATAAATTGACTGACACCAGGAGGAAGAAAGGAATAAAACCTTTGTTTCAAATCATTTGAAGGATGCATGTGAAAACAAGGTTTATCAGCAAAGCATGAGAACAATATCATGGGCGGAATCAACAACAAAGAACATCCTTAAACACAGGTCAAAGGCAGGAAGGTGGGAAAGAGGAGCGGCTTCTCTGCATGTCCGTACCTGGTTCACTACAAACTGTGAGAGGATGAGGATTAGGTCTCCCACAAGTATATAGATAGAAAGTATGGTTTTGGACTTAGATGTTTTGTTGGGCACGTCCTGTGTTTTCTTGGAGGTATGATCCACATTCCCTCCAGCAAAACTTTCCCACAAAGCATTCATGTGTGTCCACACTGAGACCAAGCCACACTGAGGATTAATGCTGGCAGCTGCATACAGAAAGCCAATACAAAGCCGAACAAGTTCTTTTATTTTTGGCCTTTTCTGGGGGCTCTGGGAGGAAAAACAAAATCCACGGCCTTTGTCTCTAGACATGGATTTAGATTTGTTGAAAACAGCTCAGGTTTATTAACCTTATCAATGAGAAGAGTGTCTTCATGGGACCTGAAATCTGTTTCCTTAGAATGATGCCTGAATTCTAGTGGCACCCTCTCTTTCTCTGTGACCAAAAGGTGATTTGTAGGAGCTGAGTGGCTGATGCTCATGGTTTGGTGTGGTCCTTTCCTGCCATGAGATTATTCAAATAAGAATCCAAAAATACTTTTTAGCATCAGCACCACCTACATGGTGACACTTTTCTTTCTTTTATTTATGTTTGGAGAGATATGGACAAAAGTGATAAAGAGAGAACACTCAGATCCACAAAGGTAAACTGACTTGGCATCACAAAGACTTGTGACTTACCATTCACAAACCTAACACACTCACCCACCCACCCAAAAACCAAGGACCCACAGTCCCTCCTCCACACATGTGGATCCAGGTAAAGCTAGTATACAGGGGAGCAAATAGTAACCCTAAGAAAACTCACTTTAAACTATTGAAAGACAAATAGCCACAGCTCTCTTGGGCTCAAATATTTCTTTTAATAGTCTTTTCTTTGCCAACATAGAAGAGAAAAATGTATCTTTTCATTCATAGTTTTTAAATTGCCATCAATATATTCTATAAATGGCCACCAAATCTACCATTTTATCTTGTGTTTTCTGGTTGATTTTGATTCAAAGAAATTCAGCTTTTGATCAGAATGGCTGTGGACAATCTGACCTGACAGTTAAGGGGAGGGACACGGAGGATCCACTTGCTTGTGACCCAATGTTCCTTTCATTTTTGTCACAGACACATACTTGGAAATAGATGTGTGTGTCTGCATGTCTCTCTGTGTGTGTTCAATTATCTAGATTGTGAAAACTTCTTAAATGATGCTAGTAGAACTTTGCAAGTGTTGCCCTGTCCTGTGCCCTGTGAATATGTAGGATCAGAGGCCTCACTAGAGCAGGGGCAGCCTCTGGATACATCATTTCAGAGAACAAAATCCAGGCTATCTTTTAACAAGCTATCTTTCTTCCAAAACTATGACTAAGAATTGAGGAACAAAGATCATCTATGTTACCAACAAAGCACCTACGCCGCTCCCCCCCCCCAGATTCCTGTTTATACAATGCTGCCATCAACCAGCAGTAAGGTCATATATTGACTGGGGTATTATCTATTTCAACCAGGCCCCTTCCCTCATTGGTCTGATTTGCACATCATTAAGTGGAAAATAAATAAATAATGAGAGATCCTGCCCTGAGCTCTTCTCTCCTTGCTAATTTACATGAAGCTGATATTCTGCCACCTGGATATGGTTTCAGTGGGAGAAACACATATGGTACACAATAGGCTGCTAGCAAATTGCCTATTGTGAGAGCTGGCACCTCCTATCACAGCTCTACTACAGGCTGCTGTAAAGAAGGCCTGAGGCCACCTGCTTTTTGCTTATAGCAGTAAAAGGGACTTCAAGAGGGGGCATCTATTCCTGCTTTCTTGTGTAGAAGATAGAGCATAGTAGGTTGGGCTACTGAGAATGGCTCTCTCCTGTTGTTCAAGGAAACCTCTGGGTGCCCAGTAGGGCCTGGGTGACAGGCTGGTCTGGAATAAAAACTGCACTGTCTTGAAATGTATTGCAGGACCTGGGAGGTGCTGCATTGGGTTCCAAGCAAATAAATCATAACTCAAAAAAGGGGAAGTGGAGGGACCCCTCCCAGGATACACAGTTCCAACACGAAAGTCAACTTACCGGCTCTCCCGGTTGGCAGACTTGTACTCAATGGCTATCATCAGGAGCTTAAGCTTCACAAAGCACAGCCTGCAATGAGACAGAGAGGCCTCCCAGTTAATGTTTGTGGATAGCAGAGTCTCATAACAAACACCTTATGGAACTTCCAGTCTCCTAGCTGGGTCATTATCCAGGGGACCCTCAGTCTACCTGCAGGTGCCAGTAAAGTGACACCTCCCCATCTTCCCCATTAAAGCTAATTTTCTACAAGTGATAAGGTACTGGATGCTCAAAGTACAAATTGGGCTCTGGTCTGGATGTCTAGACACAGACCCCAAGCAGAGATTTGTGCCTGGGGATTTACAGCAGCCAGATTCATTAGTTACTCAGCCGGGTAGTAAAATGTTAACTGCAGCGGGAGGGAGAGACCTGGAGCAGTGTGACCTGTTATTTCGATTCCATTTTGGTCTTTTGTACAAATGGCTCATATTGCTGTTCAGAGCAGCCCCCCATGTGCTTGGAATGATGGTAATAATACTTAGCCTCTATCTAAGTGCCCAGCACATGACTACAGCTTTGTCACTTGTCATTTCTGGCTCCATTCAAGCTGTCTCACCTCCTCTGCCCAGGGCTCTGGGCTACAGACCAGACTGTTCTCCGTTGGCTTGTTTCTGCCTCTCTACCTTCACTCTTGTACCCCTCTGCACCCCAATATCTTCTCTACTCTTCTGAACCACCTTCCTAGATATACCCAGTCTAATCATCAGTTCCAAGCAATATTCTAGTTATTGCTCTCTTTATAGATTTTATTTTCAGACCCTCTCTAGCACCTTGCTGTATACATATCATTTACCTCCTAGCTAAGTTGTTTTGCTGGTTGTGGCTGCTTCTCATTGTTTTATGTGTCTGAACATTCTCTTCTTGGCCACAGAAAAGTCTCCAAGGTGTTTGGAATTCTCCCCACAGTGCACAGTAAGTGGAGCCACTAACACAGGGGACCTCCATAAAGAGGTGAATCTGGGGCTGGAGAGATGGCTCAGCGGTTAAGAGCACTGACCTGAGTTTGATTCCCAGGATCCACATGGCAGCTAACAACTGTCTGCAATTTCAAAATCTGACACCCTTATACAGTTATACATGCAGGTAAAACACCAATTCATGTAAATTAAAAATAAATGATTTTTTAAAAAAGAAGTGAATCCTACTCACTGTGTTTCAGCTCCAAGAAAATGAGACACCAAGAGGTGTCCTAACATGCTCATGCATAAAGAGATTCAAGGTAGTGCTAGTCATGCGGGGTGGAAAACTCAAAGGTAAAGGTTAAAAGAGGAATGAACGGTACGGTAGGGTGTAAGGTTGTCAGTACCAAAATGAATTCTGAGAACTGTTTTAAGATGCAAGAGTCACAAAAATAAGACATCAACCACAAAATAATATTGTACAATTGAAAGTAAGATGGGCATTGATTTTTTAAAGACACAAGAGCTTCCAGGAAAAAAAAATAAACCATATATATTACACATCACAGGATTCTATGATAGGCATTATCATATATTTTAGGTGATATTAAATAATAAAGCATTACTCAAGTGTTAATAAAAAATGAACCCTAGTTATTTAGTTTCAACATTGTAAAGGGAATGAGGTAAGAGGTCAAAGGTTAAGGCCTTCCTTGGTGGCTCTACTTATTTCTTATTACCTTCTTCCATGGGAGAAACTATCCTTCTGTTGATACCCTTATTTGACTGGTGGTAACACTAAGACTCAGAATACCTACACAACACATCCAGTGGTTAAAGAGGAAGCCCTCGCTGAACAGCAGGGAGATACAGCTCCCCCTCTAGTGAAGTGTGTTTTTTATTGGGAAAGAACAAGTATAAGTCAATATACATGTGGATCAATATTAAATTTCTAGATGTTAAAAAATAAAGCAACTTGTAAGAATAAAAGGTAATAGGAAGATGGGTGTGTCAACTTGTCATGGTCCAAGAGGACCACCCTGAAGAAGCATAGAGCACTGGAGATGAGGAGATGGGAATGAGAGGGTGTGGAAAAAGAGATCTCTGGAGGAGGAGGGTAGAAACATCAAGAACAAAAGTCCTGAGTTAAGAAAAAGTTCTAAACAATCGAAAACGAGACACAGAGCCTGCAAAACTGGCTCTGGAAGATCAAATCAAGACAACCATGAGGGGGTTAGAGTACAAGGGAGGTGAAAGGTCATGAAGACTGTGCTTACCCTAACAAGGCACCTGCTGCTTATTCTAAGTGAACAAGAGAACGAGAGACATGGAGTTGATTTGACTTTGTGTGTGGACACATGTGTGTGTGTGTGGAAACAATGTGTGTGCACATTGTGGAGGTCAGGGGTCAACCTTGAGCATCACTCCTCAGACACTGGTTTTGATACAGATCTCTTCCTGGGAGATGGTGATCACAAATCCTGCCAGGCTGGCTGGCTGGTGAGCTGCAGGGATCCTCCTGACTCATACACTAGGACTACAAATGCATCTGAGCACACCTGCCTTTTTACATGGATGCTGGGGACTGAACTCAAGTTCTCAAGCTCCTACAGTGAGCACTTCACCAACTAAAGCATCTTCTCAGCCTCTGCAGTTAGTTTGAAATGACAAAACAACTCAGACAGGGAGGCATAGAGATGTGTGGCTGACAAGAAAGGTGCTGGTGAAGGCCTCACATTCTCTTTAGAGAATAAGATCAATTGCTTTTTCTTGCATGGGAGAACCTGGCCCTCTGTATTACCTTCCATAGACAGTCAGATTTCAGAGGAACACTTTCAAACAAGGGTTTCTGAGCTCTTCCTATGATTTGAAGGCTATCTGCTTCCTGCTGGCAGACTAATGACCTGGACTTTGAGGTGGTTGTGCAGATCAATTCTGGAACACCAAACCAAGTATTGCCAACTCTAGGGGGAAAATGTTCATTTCTGTTCCATAGCATGCAATTAACTCCTTGTATTGATGTTCTTTCTGGAGTTTAATTTTTTTATCTTATAACTTATGGGTTTTTTTTTTGTTGAAGCAAATTACTGGGTTAAGCACATACTATTGAAGGTAAATAATAGTCAAAAAATATCTGGTCCCAGCAGGGATCACACAAAATTAATTTGTTGGTGTCCTTGGATATCTGTCATTCTTATTTAGGAGTCTCATGGTTTGTGGAATCAGAGATGTTAATTGCTTCTATGGATTTAACCCTAACGGTGGGAAGGGAAGAGTGGTTCCTAGTAAGTGTGTGTTTAATCACCTCGTGACATTTTGACTAGGATCAAATGGGCAGAGGGTGGATGTGGTCATTCCTAGGCTACAGCGCCATTTACCAGATGCATATAAGAAGCAAGGATCCTCCTCATGCAGTCACTCTTGTGCACTGAATTACAGATGTTTATGAGCTGCCATATTGGTGCTAGGGATTGAGCCCAGGTCTTCTAGAAGACCATTTATCTTTCTAGCCCTTCATACTCTTCTTATATAAAAGATAAACTAATATCCAAGGAGGGCAAACTCACAAGTTCAAGGTCAAATAGCTTTTGCATAAAAAAAAGTCGAGATGCATTCTCCAAGGAACAGAGAGAAACCCCACATGCAGGTGACCCCACATACTATTTGACCAACAGAGTATTCCTTCAAAAACTGGAAATAGACACCAACATGCAATTTTATATATTCTTTTTTTAAAATCTGGTTTTTCAAATTTTTTTTTTGGCAAATCAAATATGGTCACACTGGAGCTACCCTTCATATAGTTAAAAGGGAGTTCTTGAGGGGTAGGTACACTTTCTCCAGTGTCCCACAGTGCTCACCTTTTTCTACTGCTCAGATTCCTCTTTATATCTGTCTGCCTCTTATACACAAGTACATTTTAAATATTGCTTAAACACATGTCCTTTCATATTTACAAACCACATTGACAAACAAACCATCAATTAACTGGGAAACATATGCATGGCTCTCTTCAAGTGTTCAAATCACATAGTTTCCCTTAGATCTTGCTACAGAGAGCACCAGCATCCTTTGGTTTAAGGATATACCACAGGTCTGTTGAGAAGTTCAAGGGTGGTGGTGGAGATAAAGCCCACATAATTAAAAAGGAGGAACCAATATAATCATAATCATATGCTTACTCCACCTCCTGGGATAAACTTCTCTAGTATACATGGCACATGCTTTACCTCCCTGGCATTCTGGGAGAGGAAAGAACCAGCTTTTGATGAAGACTGCATAAACAGGATGAGGGTACAGGAGACTCACAGGAAAGGCAAGAACAGAATAGAGTGCTAACAGAGTGTGGGAAGGGAGTGCATTAGCCTGGAATAAGATGCCTCTCGTCTTGCTTGTTAGATGCCAACAACCTGGGAAAGATGCAAATGAAAATAATAATAGATAATAATCATGATAATTCCTTGGAATCTAACATTTGCCTTCCAACCATTAGGCCAAGAGGCAAGCCTAATTTGAAGATACAGAGAGTGATTTATTTTTGGCCTCTTCCAGGGCCTGTGTTATAGGAGGGCACATGCCTGAGAATGTGTCTGCAGAATCTGGAATTGATATCCTTTGGTTGACTACTAACTCAAATCATTTTCTTTTGGAAAAGCAAAACGGGCATTGCATTCAAATGGTTTTTTTCTTAGAAGAAGAAGAAGAAGAAGAAGAAGAAGAAGAAGAAGAAGAAGAAGAAGAAGAAGAAGAAGAAGAAGAAGAAGAAGAAAATGTGCATTCTCCATATAGTGTGTGGTTCTGCTTCTCCTAGGAGCAGAGAAAACTCAGGGAAGACCCACATGCAGGTAACCGGTTCTGTTTGACCAATATATTTCTTCAAAAAAAAAATCAAATATTTTCTCACAGGAGTCATCCTTTATGTAACCAAAAGAACGCCTTGAAGGGTACACCTTTTCTGGTGTCCTATATAGCGTCCACCTCTTCCCTGCTCAGCGTTATCTAAACATGACCTTCATGCCTCTGGCTTTCTTCAGCCTGTGGCATTTCTAAGTATACAGAACTGGTGTAGAATCATGAAGTACAATCAGGTTAGGGGAACGACAAGGAAAAAACTCCAGAAAGCCTTCACAGTGTAATAAATAAGATAAACCCAGCCATAAGTTAGTGAGAGTTTAATTCTGGGTTTCTAAAATGAAATTTCCCAATATGTCCAGTGTGGGAAGTTGTTGCTGGTTTCTAAAATTACAGGGAAATAGAAATGACCCTTTTCTCCCATATGAGAGAGAAAAAAATGCCACTTGTCACAAAAAGGTCTTAAACCAGCAATCTGCAATAAAACTGTTGTAATAACAAGTTAGATTGCTTTCCTTATAATTATTAAGTAGAGGTCTACCAAATTTGACAATGCCATTATACAAAGCCCCTTTTCTTTTATTGCCAACATCATCTGTTAACTATAGTATTTTCAACCCAGATGTTCCTGAACAAAGGCTCTTAAGAATTAGAGTCCAGCTGTCTCTAACTACCCAGAGGGAAATAAATTGTCCCTGCCATTAAATCAGTCTCCTTGACTGGAAGGATTACTTGCTGGTGTGAATTAAGCATGGAAACCTGTCCTGCAGTTTGCTCCAGTGTGCTTACCAAGTGGATGCAAAGACAGGGCTTAGAGAAAAGGACTCTGCCACCAGGAAAGTGGAGGACAACAGAAAAACAGCCTCTAAACTGTCTAAAGCCATCAAGCCTTCTACATCCAGTTCTTCCCCAAAACACCAGCTTCCTTCCAGCTCCCCCAAAGCCCAGGGACTTAGGATAACTGCCATAATTACAGTACAAGTGATTCAAACACAATGGACTGGGAAACAAGGACTTCAGCATCAGGGGGCTAGAGAGGGAAATAACCTTAGTCAACTTTAATAGGAAAGGATGTCTTCTGGAGATGAGAATCAATCAATCAATCAATCAATCAATCAATCAATCTCTCTCTCTTTCTGTATGTGCACACATGTGTGTGTGTGTGTGCGCGCGCACACACACACACAGACATATACACACATATTTATGCAGCAAGACTTATTAGATTGAGCACCAAGAAAATTGAGGGTCAATGAGGAAAGATTCAAAATACGCCTACTCTCAAATACATGTACATCTATTCATGCCTAACACACACACATACACACACATATAGATCACACACACACACACACAGTCTTTACTTTCTAGCAGACCTAAAACATTTACACTTCAAAATAATTTAATTCTTTGAGGTAAGCAAATAGTATTTTCCTAAAGTGCTAAGAAATGCCCTTTGGGGAAAGTTTTATTGGCTTCTTCCCCTGAAATATACACCTTAGGGTGCACGCTTGCTCTGTGTACTCAGCTGCTACCTTAGTTCTAAGTGGATTCCTTTCCTGATGCCTCTGCCCAAAATTCTGAAATTGCATCAGCCTCTACAACCTTGTTTGAAAGTTTCAGTGGGGTTTATTGCTAATGGTTCATCTGATAGTACAGAAAAACTACACACCACCTTGTCCGTTTCTATAGCAGCAGTTACCAATATCACACTCACGTCTGTGCTCATGTATGCTCAGTCCTATTTATAAAGCTCTCAACATAAGAGACTAGCTAAAACCATCTCTGAAATGAACTTGTTTCTTTTGTTTTTGTTTTTGTTCTTTGAGACAGGGTTTCTCCATGTGGCTCCAGCTGTCCTGAAACTCATGCTGTAGAAAAGGCTGGTCTTGAATTCAGAGATCTACCTACCTCTGCTTCCCAAATGCTTGAAATTAAAGGCATGTGCCAACATCGTCCAGTGGAAAATATGATTGTTTTTAGAAGCAACTTAAGTTTTTACTTAAGTTCTGTTGCCACATGTCTTTCTGAAGTCAAGCTACAGGAATCTACCATGTAACAATTGGGCTCTCCTGATCTCTTTCTACTTCACATTGAAATTGGAAGGTCTTTTGTAAACAATCAGCAGAATCATGGGGCTCAAGTTGGCACTGGGTAAGAGGCCCTTCTCCACTGAGCTGTACTAATCTTAACTTTCTTCTCCTGTCTTCTTTGGAAAGATCTGTCCTTCCAAGATGACCCAGAAAAAGAGTTCGATTTTCTGAATTCCTGGCATATGGAGGCAGGTGGACAAGTGAGAAAATGGAGAATCTCCATCCCTGGAGTCATCTCCATTGGCTGAAGCCAACACAGTAGCACCCACATTTTGCAGCTGGGTTTGGGAGCTGAACTACCCTTCAGCACCCCCACCGCATTTCCCCAAGTTGCCCAGTCACTCAATGCTCAGTATCAAAGCTGAATCTTAACTGCTCCATCAGCTGCAGAGAGACAGAGAGAAATGCTGTATTTTAAATACACCTCTTGTTCTGATCCCCTCTGAGCTGTAAAGCCTCATACAATTAAGCTTTTATATTTTGCAAGTGATGAATGACTGACTAATAGGCTCACTGTGAGACTGGGAATCTGGAACTCTGTGTTCTTGCCAATCTGATTGCTGAACTTGCTTTCTTCTAGGTCATTCTGTCAACCTTCTTCTCCCACCCCACTTACCTAGGCATTCTCATCTTTAGCTAGCTCTCACAGTGAAAGTACTATCATGTTTGCCCTTCAAAGGATCACGTCACACTGTAGCTGACATGACCCTTTCCCCATCTACAGGGTTCTCAATAGGAAACCTCAAAGGGGCATGTATGTTGAGAAAACTGCCTATAGTACTAGGGGATCCAGCTTCTCAATTTCCTGGGACCCGACCTTTATCTTCTGAACCAAAATTTGTTACAGAATAAGCTCATATAAAAAGGTATCTCCTCCAGGAATCCTTCCTTGTTCTACAGGAAGACTCTCCAAGAACATAACGCCTACATTTCAGCTGAATGCATTGAGCAAGCACATAAAGAGCATTATAGCATCCTGAGTATGGGCATGAGCTCCCTCAGTCCAATTTCAAACTATGAAAACAGCACTAAAGGAAAAGCAAATCCTTTCTTTGGTATTCAAAAGAATTTTTATTAGGTTTCCATGTTTAATAGTTAATCAAATCTAAGGCAACAAGCTAGACACAATGGTGAAAATATTCTAATTCATTACATTTCTGTCCTATTGACTTGTGACTGATAACTGGAAATTTTACTAAATAGTAAAAAGAAACTGGAAATGCCAAAGTGTTTGTCTCCCCTCCCTCCCTCCCTCCCTCCCTCCCTCCCTCCCTCCCTCTCTGCTTACATTTGACCGGGGAATAGAGGCAGAGGGGAATGCAGAATTAAGAAGTAGGAAAGATCAGTAATATGAATTGAGAGATGAGGAACCTCATAAGGTGCACTAAGCGTAAGGCCAGACATTTGATGCCATTACAGAAAAAGTACGCAGACATAAAGAATCTTAGTCCCCAAAGTGGCTGTCCTGGGGGGCCTGAGCTCAGTCCTTTGTGACTTCACTCTATTTGCTATACAGTGTCATGTTGTGTAAAGTGCTCCAGAATAAGATCCTTTAAGGGAAAACTTGGCTCCGTAGCTCTAACCTTCCTGTGGCTCAAGCCTGGCCATCCACACCTTTTGAGGCACTTGCTGAGGAAGGAGGGGAGCAAGAAGGAAAGGAAGCAAGTGGGTGCTGGTGTTCAGATCTCACACTGCTGCTGAGAACAAAGTTAATGCAAAAGTCGGCATCTTTTTCTTTTATGTATATGTGAGTATATATGCATATGGGAATGGGTACTGTACTACCAAGGAAGAAGAGGGCATGAGACTCCTTGGAGCTCAAGAGGGTGCTGAGAACTAAACTCTGGTCTTTTCCAAGAGCAGCAAGCAACATCAGCCTAATCACTGAGCCACTTCTCCAGCTCCCGAAGACACAGATCTTAACATAAGCTTGCAAAATATGATCCACCTGGGATTCTATGATTTGCCTGAATGTTGGGGCTCAAAGTGGATACAGAGGCTATTATTAATCCAGAGTGTGGGGTGGTATGCTGGAAGGATGGGGCACTTTCATGTCCTCAGATTTCAGATGAGTATCACTTCACTTGTTCATTATAAAAGAAAATTAATGCATATTTTTAAGCCTTGCTCCAGATTTTAACATCTGGAGATGAAGCATGAAATCATTTTATAAGTTCCCTATAAAAGCATTAATGAGCCAGCCTTCAACTGTTACCTACCCCAAGCTGCTCTCAGTTGTACTAGAATAGAACTTTGGAAGCCTGGTTCTGTTGTTTTAGAAAGGTGCACCCAGGTCCTCTGGGGTTCAAAATTTCAAGTTAAGGGGACTCTGTGCACAGAATGAGATGTTTATATTATTCTGATGCCCCTTGCCTTGTTAATATAAACATCACTCCATTGTTTTGTGTATCTGGGAGGAAATGCAGATAAAAGGCTACATATGATTGCTCATTTTGTCTAAATTAGCTTCTGGCTTGGGAACAATGCTCCAGCTTTGGTCACACGCAGGGTAGACTAAAAAAGCTGCCACCATGGCTAGAATCTCACTTCATGAACTAGAGACCTCTTAGTCTGAGATTTTGATGATGGTAGCTTTGGAGGCATTGCCCAGCCCTTTCTGTGAAGACTTTCAATGTCATCCGAGAATCTGCCTTCTTCTCTTTTCATAGGACTACTGGGCCTCACTTCTGAGAAAACTCTGGGCTCTCACTGGTCCCACCTGCTGGGTGGCATGCTGCCAGCCCAGGGGAAGAGCAAATTTATTTCTTCCCATGCTTTGCAACATCATCGGATGCATACGGTTTTACTGTGGTACATAATTATAAAAACTACTCTGAAAATTTGTATATTTTATCTGTGCTTTATTATACCCAGAATATTCCCTGATACTTTTCCATCTCCACAAACTGGCTTAAAATATATTTGGACGTCCTTTATGTCATCTTGAAATTGAATAGCCAATTCTTACAGTAATGAAAATACTTACGCGGCAGCCTGGTGATATACAACACTACACTCTAATTACAGCTGCGCTTTAATTAACCTGAATTGAAGAGTGTTATCATTAAACTGCTGGGAACTTTGAGTTATGGCTTTTCTTTAATTTAAAGTAGAAAACACAGATAATTAAGCCTCAAGATAATCAAATGCTTGAAGAGAGCTTCAATGTTTTGGGTTGTTCCTAAATCTCATTAAATGTCCTTTCTTTATTGATTAGTACTACCTCTGCCGAATTGCTGCATTAAAGAAATAATAGCACCAGGCTGAAAACATTCTCACTCACATCAGTAGTCGCTTTTTTTTTTTCTTAACTGAACAAATACTAAATTTACTGACAACGAGGTACGTCTAAGAGATCTTTTCCCTCATTAGAACACATTCTAAAGATGAAAATCAATCAAGGAAAATAATTCATATTCTACTAGTGCTGTGCCTGACAAGAGAGCTCTCTCAGAAGCCTCATTCACTTTCCCACCCTCCTCTTCCTCTGCCACTGGAAAGTCGAAATGCTCCCCCCTAGAGGCTGTAAATGGGGTACACAGCTGCTACATGCCAGACTCCTAAGCTGGCACTGAAGGCTAATGGATGGAGTTTCATGTGGCAGGAAGGAGGGCAGAGTTGACCCGGGCTGTTGGTTTCATTCCACACTGGTTTAGGAGAATACATACACAGCCCCTTCATGAGAGCAAGTGGGAGGCAGTAAGTGTTAGGAAGAAACATGGATCTCGTGTGGCCAATTCTGATTTTAAAGAGAGTCCAGAGATCCAGGATTTACTCTGTTTTTGTGAAATAGTATGGTCCAAAAATTCCAGCAACTAGCCTTGAACAAATTAAACAATACCAAGTACATGGGTCTGGGGCACCCTGTCAGTATACCAGTTACAGCCTCATAGAAGAGTAATCCTTATTCTTGGACTTAAAAAAAAACTTACTTTTATCCCCCAACCCTTCCACCCTCTCCCAAGGCAAAAGGAAAAGAACGGTGCATGCAGAAGCTGAAGTGCCAGAGAGCTTCCCTGGGAGTGCTCCTGCAAGTGCTCCCAGCAGGCATGGTATTCGTTAAACCAGGAAAATTAATAGCCAAGAAAAATTACTTCCAAACTTTTCAGCTAGCATCCCTACCATCCCTGCCAATGCTGCTGAGATACTCAGACCACCCCTGTATTGACCACAGAGGGTTTCAAGGGCCTTCTTAAATAGCCAGCCTTTTTGTTCTTTGGGCAGTTCAGACTTCTCTGACATGCTCATCAGAAGCAGGCTGAGCTACAGAGGATGATACACTCCCAGCATTTTGCAATGGTTAACTTCATCCCGAAGCAGAAAGAGAAATCAGTCTCAGGGAAAAGTACTCACGGGAGTTACAATAGGGCTTCCATTTCCAGAAAAGAACTCCTTCTGAATCAATTACCTATTCACTTTTCCAGTCCATTTAGCATTTAAACTATCGTTTAGAGACAGGGTGAAAAATTTCTGTAAACAACCAAACCATTTTGGAGTGCTTGGGGGTTTGGGCCTGGAGACTGGCAGAGGACACCTGCTGTGCTTCCTGGCAGGAGGCTCCTGTCCCTCCCTTCTGCATACAAAGTAGAACAGGAGTCCCCAAACCCCAGTTTCCCATACTAGAAAGGGCTCTCACATTTGATTTAGCACTGGGACATTTCCAGCTCTAGAATCCCAGATGGTGCCCTGGGCTCTTTCTCCCTCAGCCTAGATCCACTGATTTCTTCCTAGTTTTTATTAGTGAAACCATTTACTGACTTTTTTGGGGGGTCAGGCTTAGAGGTCCTGGCTTTGAGAATTTGTGTTTTCATGGGAACATGCTCCTTGTTTGATTTTATTTCAAACCACAGTCAAAGTGGGGAATCTGGGGGTACTGTCACACCTCAGTGTGGATGCCTGGAATTACCAAGACCAGGACGTCTGATCTTCCAGGGGGTATAGGGCATAGCCTGCTGTAGGTGCCCTGGAAACCAGTTCAGATTCTTGCTATTTGAGCCTGGCAGCTGTGTGCAGGACCTTTTCAAGGCCTCCTTCTGTGCACTTGGCAGCATAGTTCATCGGTAAATAGCAAAAGCACTTTGAATGTCTATATATCATGGACTTAATTAAAAGGGAGATTAAAATTCCTTTTTCCTGGAAGTGGCAAGATTTGACTTTTTTTCCTCCTCTATTAAAAGCAGATAGGGGCTGAAGGTGAAGACCCAGGTTCAATAGTACCATAAATAAATAAGTAAATAAATAAGTAAAAGTGAAAAAGGGCCACATAAGTTTATGCCACCTTTCAAAGGCTTCCATCTCTTAGTGGTGTTACATAAGATGTACAAACAAATTGCACAAATTGTAAGTTTGTACAAACCAGGGGTCCAATCGCAAGATTTTTAGTCCTAGAGGAGACATTAAAAACAGCCTAACACGTAATGCAGGACCTGATCAGGACACACCCTCCTGCCCGCAGACCTGCAGGACTGAGCCCAAAGGAGCCCCTCAGTGAGTGTCATGTGTTCCAATCAGTGCAAACAGAGGTGGGAGGCAGTCATTACATTAAACATCCCCGAGAGGCAAAGAACATCCAGTGAACAGTCACTTACTCACAAACAGTAGGGAAGGACAGACCCACGAAGGCACTGGAGAGATATTCTGTGTACATTTCATTGGAGACGCCTTCCAAGTAGTATTTCTGCCACGTGTCTTCCTCAATCTAAGAGAGAAGTGCACAGGAAGAGGGTTTAAAGTATAGCCACGACTGACAGAGGGGAACTGGAGTTATGGCCTTAGTTAAACAAATAAATGCACTAGTGACACAATGACCTTCCTGGTGGATGACCTCAGAAGCTAGGAACACCCTCCAGACAATCCCCGCCCCCTTAAACTTCTGATGACCCCAAGCGTATTGAGTTCAGTGGATTTCTTCAAGAGCACTTTCTTGCTCTTAAAAAAAAAAAAAGTTGGGGGCTGGAGAGATGGCTCATCGGTTAAGAGCACTGTCTGCTCTTCCAGAGGACCCGGGTTCGATTCCCAGCACCCACATGGCAGCTAACAACTGTCTGTAGTTCCAGTTCCATGAAAAACACCAAGGCAAATAAATAAAGTAAAAAAAAAAAAAAATGCTGGGATTAAAAAAAAAAAAAAAAAGTTTAGAAGCTGGAGAGATGGCTCAGAGGTTGAGAGCACTGACTGTTCTTCCAGAGGTCCTGAGTTCAATTCCCAGCAACCACATGGTGGCTTACAACCATCTATCTTGAGATCTGGTGCTCTCTTCTGGCACACAAGCATAGTGGTGGCAGAATGTTGTATACATAATAAATAAATCTTAAAAAGAAAAAGTTTAGATGTGTGTGTATGTTTGTGAAAGAGAGGTAGATAGATAGATGATAAATATCTAGATAGATAGATGGATGGATAGATAGACTGATGGATAGACAGATAGACAGAGGAGACTGTATGTGAGACTGTCCATGTTTTTTTGTCTCTGTGTGTATGAGAATATATGAATGTGTGTGTTTGTGGGTATGTATGCCCAAAGAGGATGTTGGATATTGCAGAGCTGGAGTTGACAGGCATTTGCAAAATATGCAGTTAGTTATATGAGTTCCAGATCCAAACTTGGGTCCTCATGATTACGTAGCAAACCCTCTGGCTAAGTCTCTAGCCCCATGTTTTGCTTTGAACCCTCATGATTACTAAGGCTGTGGGGACATGGGACCCATCCACAATAATGACGGACAAGTTATTAACTGACACAAATTTCTTGAGAACAATTTTTCAGATGATTTCAAAATTCATGAAACCATATACTCTTTTCTGTAAGTCTCCCATTTAAAGCATCCACAGTAAGTATTCAAACAAGTAAGACAAAGTCACGGAGTTAACCACATACATATACATTTTTATTCATGAAAATTACAAATAACTCAGGTCACATAAAATTTTAGAAATCAATGAGTAATCCTGATGAAAATGTTATGTTCTTTCATTTATACATGTGTGTGTGTGCATGAGTGAATAACATATGGAATTGAGTACCAGTGGAGGCCAGAAGAAGGCATCAGAGGTTCTGGACTTATGGGGGGTTGTGAGTCACCCAATGAAGGTACTAGGAACTGAACTCAAGTTCGCTGCGAGGGTAGTAAGTGCTCTTAACCACTGAGTCAGTCATCTGCCCCATCCTGTGGTTTTATTTTTGAAAGTTCTCCCTGGTTTTATATTTATGAGGCCATATGAAAATGTCTAGAAATATTTATAGCAGAACTGTAACAATTATCTCTGAGCAGCAGAATACTAGTTTTTAAAATAGATCAATGTATTGTCTCAAGGCTTACATAAGCATACACACACATGTAAATGTGCTAAACTATATATTTCTACTTTGGGAAAAAAAGATCTTTTTGTCCTACTTAGAATATCACAATAAGCAAAATATAGGTTCAAAAAGGTCATGCTCAAAACTTCATTAGAATGCATGCTTTTAGTTTTTCTAAATAAATAAGAGCTATCTAGGCTTCCCAACAAATATTTCCAAACAAACTGATTTCATTGGAGTTGATCTTTGAAAACTAGCAAATTAGACAAGATGGCTGAACCACTCTGGGAGTTGCCTGATCAAACTCGGTGTCTTCCTTGGCTGGCACTAGCTGCCTCCTAGGTTTCACCTCCTGTAATAGCTCAAGTCACAGGAATGGCAACAGGAAGCTGTTCTACCCAGACTATAGCTCTTGACAGTGTGCTGTTCTTGTGCTGTGAGGGATCCTGGCCATGTCTGATCAGTCAGTTAGCTAAGAGAAATGCAACACTGAGATTTGAAGGACACTTGGGAGCCCAGGAAAGGCAGAGGCGTCAACTCTGTGGTTATGCCCTAGCAGCCAGAATCCAGAATGAACATTTCAGATGTAAATGGAATGCTCCCTACTTCCACACTGTTTATTTGCTTTATGCTCAGCTCCTTGGAAGGAGTTGTTCTATCTTCTGCTGTATGTATGGTCCCTGTTAGTTATCCAGTGCTGTGCACTATCAGCTGGATTATCTACAGATTGGACTATGTAAAAGGAGACACTCAACCATTTCTGTTCCTAAAAGGTATAATTTTTAAAAAAATCAACCATAATATGTTCAGATATTCACAAACTTCTTAATTTCTTGAAATCTATGTTCTCAATAATTTTCTTCAGGTAAGATATTTAGTATCTCTAATTTAAATGAAGTTTAATGTACATTAGTAAACATATCACAATATAAAATATTTTAGTTACAATATTACCATAATTTATTTGATGGTACAGAGAATATCATAGGAGCTACAATTAATTATAAAACTTTAAGTAGGGCTTTGTGGAAAAACAATTTACCTAAAGCATAAGGTTTCTATCAATTTTTTAATAGAGACTTTATAAAAAAATCTTTTAACTAATCAATTCTAATTTGTGCTGCCCATATACTCTTGGATGTGTGTCCATCTACTGGAGTATGGTTGACCTATCAGGAGCCATACCCTTGATGAAATTCAATGCTCCCTCTCCCAATAGCAGCTATCAACTGTCAGTAGCTCCTCAGTTAGGGATGAGACTTCATGTCCCCCTCCCTCTTATCTCCATGCTGGAATTTCATCTTGCTTGTGCTTGTACAGTTCTTTAATAATATGCCAGACTTTTTCTGATTTAAATATTACAAGTAAATTTTAAAAAATACTAACAGTATAAACCTTACCTTAATATTACTCTTATTCTTCAATTAATATGGTTTTAATATTGATTACATAATAATAGTCATTATTTTCAAGCATCTGAGTATAACGAATTAATATTTTAGAACACATTTTTATTGTAGGTTAATCAATAAATTTGGTAAATAAGTAGAAACTGATTATTGAATAATAATATTGTTCATGCTTTTGTTAAACTTAGCAAAATATTTTATTGATTCATTCACTCAGTAAATATTTACTGAATATGTTCTATATTACAGAACCAATTCTAGAGGCTGATTAAATCTGATTTTAAACTAGTGTTCACTTTCCCACATTTTTTCTTGTGTTGGAAAAGGTACTATATCCTAACTACCTGGTTAGGATATAAGTGACTACCCTACTAGATATATCTGACTCCCTTTGATTTTCCACATCTCCTTTCCCAAAACTTTGCTTCTGTGGCTAATCTGAAATGGTTGTAGAATGAAAGTCAAACAACTGGAGGAAAATGTTCAAACCATTCTATAAAACAAAATCCCTGTTCCACATCCATATGTAAATCTCAGATGATATTTACAAGGCTGAACACAGTAGCACCAAATCACCGGGACAAATGGTAAAGAGTTTCAGATCCACTGTCCTGACTCCCTAAGTCCTTCACATCTTTAGAGCTATTTCCACATGCAGAGCCTACAAAGTTAAGATTTCTAATTAAGGCAACACACACACATATAAAACTGCTAATTTAATTATACTAGCATCTTTTCAAAAGACATGTAGCTAGTAGGGATGTAAACTGGTTACAGCGGCAATGAGAAACAGTGGAGGAGTTCTTGAATGTAATATATAAATGCTATACATCCAGCGATTTTGCTCCTGAATACATAACTAGGGAAATGGGAAGGGATCAGAACAGCATTTCTTATGACATCCTAGAGTTTGAAGAGACTCCAGTGTCCTTGGGAGGGCGTGCAGACCTGCAAAGGCATATTGTTCAGCCTTCTCAAGAAAGAAGACATGCTGCAGTATAGGTAAACCCTGACCCTGACAGTATGCTAACTAAAAAAGACCACAATCACAAAAGACAAATATTTGGGGAGGGTCCATGTCTGAAATTCACAGAAGCAGACAGTGCAAAGGTAGCTGCATAGGCTGGGAGCAGTCATTGCTTTTGAGGTACAAAGTGTCAATTTTGCAAGACAAGAAAAATTCTGAAGATGGATGGTGGTGGTAGTTACCCAGCCATGGAAATGTCCTCCATACCAATGAGCTATACACCTAAAAATGGCTTTGGTGGTTAGTTTTTATGTAATGTATATTTTATCACAGTCGGAACAATTTAAAGCCCTTGTGATTATAATCGATGCTACTATTCTTTAATGCCTAAACACAAGGATGTTAACCACACTAAAGAAAGAACACAAGTGAGTCAGGGTTGGGAACCAGTCCTGTTGTCACCGGGATCTCACTCTGGCCCTTGACTCTTCAGGCCTTGCAATCTCTGCTGAAAGAATTCTGAGGACACTGTGCAGGGGACAGCTGGAGTTTATTACAGAATACTCTCTAGAGCTGAGGGCAGACAGAAGGCAGAGTAAGTATGCAGCCTTCTCTTAGCAGCATGCCTCCCCTGGATGGACAATAACATTTTATATTTGATGGCAGTTTAGAACATTATGTCACCAAGGACCAAAATAATAAATCTCAGATCCCATGTTTTACCATTTGAGATAACCCAGGGTATCTTGAGTTTGCTATGAAACCAAGGATGACCTGGAATTTGAACTTCTGCCTTTCTTGCCTCTACCTCTCAAGTGCTGAAATTACAGCAGTATGTCATCACACCAGTATATTTGATGTTGGAGATGGAACATTGCCATGCAGGTCCTCTACCAAACCTAGCCTCTATTCTTTGGACCAGTAATCAAAATCCTGCCCTTATAGTTTCTGGCTTTCTAAGCTACTGATTAAAATGGAGGAGTCCAGCTGGACTCTGATATACACCTCTTCCAACATCTGACTGTCTACCTAACACTATGACATTGTACCATATCCCGATCTAGAAAAATGGAACTTCACTCTCCCTAGCCTGTATCAGGGCTTAAACCATGACTTTCTACCATGACTTAGCTTTCTAAGTTTCAGCATGTGAACATGAAAGCATGAAAATATCACAACCCTGTTATCTTTGTCAGTGGAGAGAAGACGTAATGTAAAATAGGTTGAATTTTACAATTGTGTGCTATATGTGTGTGTGTGTGTATATATATATGTATATATATATATATATATAGAGAGAGAGAGAGAGAGAAAGAGACAGAGACAGAGAGACAGAGTATAAAGCAATTTGGAGAGAGTTGAGGGAACTGTTTTCATTCTGAGACACACTTACTTAAAGTCAGTCACAAAGCTAGTTGTGGCACAAACAGGATTTAGAGTTCATGCCCTGATATAGCCCACACAAATGCCTCCTGCTAAGTGATAATGAGGTAGGTGTCCAGAGATACTGTAGATGAACAAATAGGGTTTGCTATAAACAACTACCCAATGGGGGAACAGCAACCTAGATCCTTATCATGGACTCAGGAGCTCAAATGTGAACTCATTATTGTTAGCAGCCAGCAAGGAGAACTACTGATATTGAGCTTAGCTAGAAGGGGAGTTCTGAGGAAAAAAAAAATCATTGTTTTTATTACATGAAGTGGAAATGTCCTGGCCTACAAGTTCTTTCCGTAAATAGTGCATGCTGTTGCCCACATTTGTATCACTGATGCCTTTTTTAACCATAACATGAAGACACGTTTCACAGCAGAATGATGAAAGAAGGGGACCAAAATGACTCAAGGAAAGGTGCCAAAATTAATTTCCCAGTCATTCAGCAATCAGTCAAAGGTGAAGCATTTCCTGAGGAAGCAATTGATCCTCTGGGTGTCACATCAAACGCCAGCATCCCAAAAGAGCTCCTAGCAAGATGAGCAGGTGATGTGCTGTGGGTCCTGATTCATCAAACACACACTGAATCCTCAGTGAGAAAAGAGAGGGAGTCACAGATCTAGCCTGTCTATACCTCTTATTGTTTTATTTATCTACCCTTCATGATGTAATGTTTCAACCAATCTATTGATCCTCTCAAGCAAATGGTTTTTACACCAACCCATGGTGGACAGCCTCACTGCCTATGTACCTTCCAACCAGAACCATCTGCCTTGGCTCTCTGTAAACTCACTCTATCCTGATCCCATGATCTGAATGTGTTGCTAATGATAGGCTAGGAATGACATCTTTACGTTTTTGTGCTTCACCTGATTAAAAATAAACTGTGTTTCTCTAATGTTAACAGCCTGGTAAATGTGAGCAATTCAGCTCTCCTGGCTGAGGTATATAGCAGACATGGTGATTTCTGTTCCCAGTGAATATGACAATTAGAGCCAAACAATTTTGAAAAAAAGAATCCATTCCTACTTCAGGAGCCATACAAATGACCCTGAAGGCTATCAAACACCCATCCTTATTTAATAGAAAATAATTACACTGCCTTAATTCAAATAGATATTTTATGTACTTCAAAAATAAAAAACTAAAATTATAGAGACTGATAATCATTATGTTAATAGCTACAATAAAATGGGACAAACTATAACATCTACATACTAATACCAACCCATAGAGGGTGGTAGGTTAGTATACCAAGTCTCTGCTTACTTTCTTCCAAAGTCTATCTGGCTTCTTAGTGAATACTCCTTTCCTGGTAAGACGCCCTTTTAAACCATGGAAATATATAACTAAAACTAGTTAGCCACATATGAATAAATACTTGCACACACAAATTATACAGTATACGTACGGTCCCTGTCCTTTCATAGTGTGGTAGTCTACAACATGTGGTGACATGAACTGACCAACACTATCTTAGATCCCCTAGAAACCTTTATTCTGACAAAAGAAGAAATAGCACCCACGGGACATGTCAAGTCTTTTACTACAACAATAAACATGAAATCAGAATTTATGGGCTCTTGGCTGACTTGTGTGCGGAGTTGTTACTACTTCCACATTTATACTCATTCCTCAACAGAGTGCTGTCACCCGGGAATACTTGATGGAGTTCTGCATGCTCTCAATTCTAGCTGAAAGGAACAGGGTTGAGGTGTTAATAGGACCCCATCACTGGGTTACTGATTCTCCTCTCCTCTAGTTCCCTCTATGTTTGCTGCCCAGTGTTGATCAAAACGGCATGTGGATATTTTGTCTCCACCTCTTCTTAGCTTCCGCACAATTACAGATGGTTAAAGCAACTCACCAAATTAAAAAGCCAAATGAGCGAAGGACCCTAGGGACCACAGGGTGCCCACTCACAGAATGACTCCCTGCACAGCTTTGTAGGGTGGATGTGCTGGTGGCAAAGTGAAAGCCAGAGGAAAAAGGCAAAGACACAGGACAATTTGGCTTTCCAGACCGTTCTTCCTCTCTGGCCAAATGGCCTATCAGTGCCATACTTCTTGGATCATGATGGGGTCAGCAGCCTTTCTGGGAATGATGCTGGATTTTGGGGTCTTCATCACAATTTGGCATTCCATTTTTATGGCCTATTTCAGGGCATAATTTCCAGAATGAGCGAACAGAATGAAAGAATCTCAAACTTTTCCAAAGGCTTCAGAATTATGTAAATTGAAAGACCTCATTTGAGATTTAAAGGAATGCCAGGTAAGTGGTTGCTTTGACCTCTAATGAATAAATACACAACTCCAAAGATTAATTTTAGGGGGACTCAGGCCAGATCTTTTATTCCCAGATAAATGGGCTGCTGGCATCAAGTGAGATTTTGTTGTTGTTGCTGTTGTTACACATTTTGTAGAAAAAAATCAACCCATATAAGGCATTCAAAAAAATTTTGATAGATCACATTACATGCAAAAGCATTTCCATCCATGTTTCCCCCCCAATTTTGTTACCCCATCACTGATTACTGCTGGAGTAGTGTGAAGTACCAAAGAGTTTGAAGGTAAAAGATGGTTTAAAGAAAATATTGACACAGGAATTTTTCAAAAGAATAGCTGTGTAGAAATTAATTAAGACATTATTATCTCTATGACAGGGAGCTAGTACTGTTTCTGGTATGTAGGATAGCCCTTCTCTCTTGGTTTCTCTTTGATATAAAAAAGGTGCTTTTGTTGAAGACACTTAAACTGTTTTAAAGATTGGACTATTTGCCATCTGGCCAAACAGTAACTTGGTTTTGTATTCTCGAAAACAGTTTATAACATCTTCACTTTTGCTCCAAATAATAATGTTCTTAAAACAGCAGCCAGAAGAGCAGGAAGTGAATATTCTCAAGCATTGGTAGCCTCACTCCTGCCATTGCCACCTCTCCCAGACACACAGTTAAGCCTGGCACCCAGTACTTTCCAAGGAGCCATTCTCAACATCTGACAGGCAGGAACTAGGGCATTATCTTTGTAAACCTGAATGTTTTAAAAAATCGAGTAAAAAATGAATTACAAGAAGACAGAAATGAGAAGGTAAGACCCACCACCTATGGGGCCAAAAATAAGTCCCTGGATCTAACAAACATAAAAATTCATCAACCAAACTGTTTAATGATTCTTATTTTATTATCTATGTCTTATCTCCTGCTAAGTAAGCTACAACCATCTCATAGCATGGGTTGTATCTGAAGTTCCATTGACCTATAATATCACCCTCTCTTGTCTGATGATCATTACTGTCTACTCACATCTTCCCTGAAGTTTCAAAAAGGAGTATTACTTTTTCGGCTGAGAGTACAAGATGAACTGGACAGAAATTGCTAGGAGGTGTTGCCTAAACCAAGATGAACGGTGAGGAAATTTTGTGGTATAACCCACTAGGATGTAGGCTCTTTTGAAGAAAATGTTTTTATCTGACTGTCTACTATGTAGACCTGGGTACAGTACATAGTAATAGTTTGATGGTATTTTTTAAATGAATAAAAATTGTGGAGCACTGGATATAACCAAACAAACTAACTTTTTAATTAATTTAAAATGTTTTATATTTAAATATGTTTCTTACTATATTTAACTACTAATGTGAACTATACATCTCAAAGGAAGAAAGGTTATCTGAAGTCATAGAACCCTCTGTTTCAAGGAGTAGGTCATGGAGGTGGAGAATGCTAAGCTAGATACGTCTCTGCTCAGGTTACTACCCTGGTATGAATGTTTCCTTCAATCTTCTATCAGAACTATATCCCTCTGTGGCCATTTTTTATGGTCAAGCTTCTACCTTTCTTGTTGGGTTCCATGCCACCTGATTTTTCCCATGCCTTTCATCTGATATACTTCACCTACTTTTTCATATACCTATGCTTCCTAGCATGTCTCAGCATATCATGAGTACTAGACACTCCATATCTATTACCTAGGATGGTACCTGGCACATAGCATGTACTCTGTCTCGTAACTCTGTCTTCTGTTAGTAGAAGAAGCATGGTAGCCTCCAGCTAGGAAGTGCTCAATCAGTATGTGCTGAGTTAATCTGGGTGAGAGAAAACTGGAGGAGATGAACAATAGCAGACACAATTTTTCCGGACTTCTAAGCATAAGTAAGCATGCATTACTTTGTATCATTTAGTGGTGGAGCATGAAACAAGCCAGTTTTAGCCTCTTGATGCTAGAAATTTTGCTGTCTTAGGCTCTAACAAGGAGGTATGTATAATTGGGTCATTTCAAGGCTTCCCAGGAAACTTCTGGGAAATAGTGTCATTACATAACATCTTGGGCTGCTTAGCAAGTAGCTTATGGTTTTCTAAATTCTAAGATCCAGTAAGTTAGAGGCTTGGGTTTAAGAGAAGAAAGGTTCAAGAGCTAGTGTTCTAACTGTCCTCCTTCCTTCTAATTGTCCTGCTTCATCTCTTTGGGGAAAGGTCCTGCTCTCATCTTCTCCAAGGGACTAAGCTCCACCCTGCCTTCTTGCTGCTCAGATTCCAATGTCAACTCAAGCAACAAGTCAACAGCAACAGATTGAGGCCAGAAGAAAGTATATTTGGCAGGATCATTACTCCTATGTTCTAAAAATGAGTGCCCTCTTGCTCTAGTCTTGCATCTTTAAAAAACAAAAACAAACAAACAACAAAAACAGAGAGACAGGAGTTAGATGAAGGAGTTAGAAAGAATAGAACACTTGAATTGCTATTGGAATTATGATCCTAGTTCTGTGTGTTTGTTGGTTTTATAAATGTGCTTGTGCATATGACTATGTACAGGTGTGCATGCATGTGCCCAGCATGAGGAATGCAGAGGTTGTTGATGACATGTATCTTTTAAGTCACTCTCCATTCTTGATTTTTCGTCAAGATCTCCCCATGATTCTGGTGCTCATCAATTTGGCTAGGCTGGCTGGCCAATGAGCTCTATGGATCTTCTTATATCCACATCTCCAGCACAAGAATTACAAGTGCCCATGGCCATACTGGCTATATGTATGTGTATGCTTATTTATTTAATATGAGTGCTGGACATTACAACTTAGGCCCTCATGCTTGTGTGAAAATCACTCAACTGAATGAGATATTTCTCTAATCTTGTAAGCTTACTCTGGTTGACACAAACATTTGGTGCATTGACTAGACCTTTGAAAATCTTTCAGTGATTTAAACAGATTGATTGAAATCTGCTATTAACAGCAATTTATTAGCAGTGAGTACATCTGATGCTTTACTTCAGATATCCTTAGAGACAACCCTCCACCAAGTCCAGCACTTCCCAAACTCTGATATGCATGTGTGTTGCTCAAGGAGACTGAATAGAATGTAGTTGCAAATGTCACAGTCCTGATGTGGACTCCATGAATTACATTTCTAGTAAGCAGCTAGGTGATGCTAATGCATAGAGACCATGTGTTGAATGGCAAAATGTTATTCCCATAGGCAGGGAAGAACAAGGAACCAGGAGTCTCCATTATGCCTTTGTGGACCAGAGATCAAAGAGATTCCACTGCAGCCTAAAGGGTTTGAGTTAAAGACAGGAAAAAATGATGCCCATAAAATCCGACTGGAGGCAGTTACAGAGGAAGCTTGTACATAATCAGGCACAAGATGGGCCTCCAAGTGTTTGGGTTGTTGTGGTAATTAGTCTAAACACTATTTCCAGGGTCCAGATTCATCTAGTTAGTCTCTTGCCATTGATCCCATGACCTCAATAATAGCTCAGTCTCCATCTGTATGTGTATTGTACAGATTCAATAGCAATATAGATGTCTATATTTAATTCAATTAAAAATAAAGTTTCAGAAAATGGCCCTGATTTGCATCCCTAATTTCTATTCAACTTTCCCATTTTAGGACACAGTGTTGAATGTGAGGACAAAGATGCTTGCCAACCCAGTCCCATTTTAGTGACAGCAGATTCCGGATACTTATGTCTCCTATCGCTGTACAATATGGCCTAATAAAGTCGAGCCAAAGAGACTAGATTTCATTTCAGAGCAAAGGGTTTGGTCATAAAGTTTTGCTTTCTGGCTGAACAGAGCCATTGCCGCCTCAAGCATAAATTGTGCTGGTTTTAGGTATCAGGGTGATTGGGAAGCCAAATGGGTTATTTGTGAGCCAGGTATCAAAGACAGAGTCACCTGGGTTATTGTGTACTCATTGTTATCTGGATAATCTCTTGCCAGTTAGAGAATATTCTCACAGGAAGCTAGACATGACTCCTCTGCAGTTCATAGAGTGAGTTTTCAGCCTCATCATAAAGGCATTCCACTTCGAGAGTGGAAGTGTATAGTATACAAATTACTGTGGTATTTAGCAATTTCCTTTCAGGAGGAACTCAATTCTCAGTTCCCACTGATTAGAGTATCTGACTATGGAATTACCTATGCCTGGGGAAATGCTGGCTTCAGATCTCAGCCTCCTGTCCCTCTGCCAAGCTGCATAACCTTGCTTACCTACAAAATGACAGTAGCACAAGTGTTTGCCTGTAGAAAGACAGTTCAAATGAGGTAATACATGCAAAGTGCTGAACACTGGGCCTGGCAAATGCATGTGGCATAGTCACACTGGGTCATTTATTCAGTGTCACTTTGTAGATATTCTATAAATGGCAGCTGTCATTGTGCATGATGAATCATAGTGATGTGGCAATGGTGGTGGTGATTTTTATGATGGTGTTTCTATTGTTCAAAGGACAATATATGATATTGGGTCTGTGATTCATGACTTTCCATTACTTACGTATTGCTAGAAAGAGCTAGAATATCACTGCTCATTGAATGGTCCTCTGGATTAAGAAGCACAGTAGAATTCTACAGAAGAGTTTCCTAACTTCTATCGACTTTCCCAGTGACTGTGAGTACACATGATGGTAAAAGAGAAGTTAGATATTTGGAAAAGATAACAGTCTCTCATAACCAGAGACAGGGCATGTGTGGGTAGCTTCACTAACATGATGGAGGATGGTCTAACCTAGCATTCTCTGATGTAAAGAGTAACCAAGCAATACAAGCCTAAAGTTCTAAAAGAAGCATAAATCTAACATGACATGATAGCCAGAATGAAATATAATGATCTGGGCTTAAATATTATGCTTGCTATTAATCTCAACATGTTCCCTCTGCTCCATTTTTATTTTTTATCTCTCTACTAAATGGCCTTAGTCTTCATATCGTTACTTCCTGGGTTAGCAAATCTTCATTCCATATGATGAGTATGCTAATAAGCTAGCAATTTTTAAAACACTTTGTGTGTGTACACATCCCTGTGTGTATATGTATATATGAAGGTACATATAAATGTGTGTGTATGCACACATATAGAGACAAGTAGATAATCTTGGTTGTTCCTCAAGTATCATCTACATTTTTTTGATACATGATCTCAATGGCCAAGCATCTAAAGTGGCCCCAGTATCTCCACTTCCCCATGTAGTCCTCTACCCCATCTCTTTGACTACATGTATGTCTGTGTACTCTTTGTGCCCATGAAAGTCAGAGGAGGGTATTGGACTCCCAAGACTGGAGAGGCATGCAACTGTAAGTTATCACATGTATGGAATCCAGGTCCTCTGGAAAAGAAACCAGTGCTCTTAACTTCTTTTTTTCTTTTTCTTTCCATTTTTAAAAACTTGGTTCCAGGGATTAGAATCAGGGACTCATTATTTTACCCACAACTATCTCCAGTGTCCTTGAACACTATTATTATTTTTTAAATACATATTTGGCTGTATTTTGAAAAGAAGTAAAAAACTGGTAAAATAAAAAAATATTTAAAAAAAGCTTTGATCTGCACCGTTAGCCTCTACTGCTCTCGTAATTCAATCCTGGACTCCTTTTGTGTTCTCTGCCCTACTAAGGTTTGCAAGACAGCCAACCTGAGCCTCCTAAAAAGCAAGAGAGAAAATATCTAGAGCTATATGCCTGTTGGACAAAGAAGACTCAACCCTCCCACCCCAGATAGCTTACTGGAGTATTCCATCTAACTACAGAATGTACATCTCATGAGAAAGTTCTGAGGCATATATTTTTCTCCTCTTTGCTGCATTTCTAGGGAGGTTTTAGCATATGTTAGAGTTTGGTATGCCCAGAAAACTGCCAGGCTGGCCCCTATTATGCAGCTGGCATTCCATGAGATGAGGAGGAGGAATTGTGATGATCCTATCTGGCACAGAGGGTTCACTTTACCCCCAAGGCTTACTGGACCCATGAGCAAGTTCAAGTGGATAATGTATTTCAGTAATGGGCCATGGGAGGTCAAATCCCTCTCTGAGTCCTCAGCAGGTGGCTCATCTCAACATACAGCCATTTGCCTTGCCAGTGGCTGCACCTGCTGCATGGTTTCTCATTAACATAAGGGAAAGAAACACTCAGCAAATCTCCACTGGTACAGAGGCATAGGGAAAGGCCAATAGATATGTCTTATTTTCATCTATTAGTACATAGATAAAACCGTGAACCCGTGAGGAGGTGGGGGACTGGCAGAAAAGCTAAGCAGGTTAGGGAACTGGTGCCATTTAGGCTGATGAATCATGCTGCTGGCAGAGACAATGAACTCAGTCAGAAAATTCTGCCAGCCTTAGATCTTCCCACAGAAGTTTTAGAGTACCTCACCCAAGATCAGTCATCTACGTAAATGTTGGTGACATAAGATTGTAAGCATTATAGGTAGGGATGTTTCATGTCACCTTGGAACAAAATTAGATAACAGGCTTTGTCCTTTATCTTCTCCCACCAGTAACTTGATGCTAACCTAGTCTAAAGTGTTGTTACAAGGACCTGCCACCTGCTCCTGAGGACACGGTTTATAAACCAAGGGTTAGGAATTTTTTGTGCATTGCTAATTTTCCATTAACCTTAAGCTTTTCTTTTTATTTTGCCAGGCAAAGATTAGAAATGGAATAATGCACCCAAAATCTCACAGAAAAACACATCTTAAATTAGTCTGGCTAGCTTTTCCACCCTACTTTCTTGTCCACTGCATGCCAGCCAAGTGGCCCACACTTCACAAGCAGGAGTGAACAGAAAGAGTGTGGGCTGTGGTGGCAACCTTGGGTAACACACTGATCTACAAATATATACACATAGAGAAACAGATACATATGCACTGAGACCTGTGGATGAGCCATTCTAAGCATAGTTAGGCTGGATACCTGATCTCATTCTGAAAGAGACACCAAGGATTCTTCCTTTGCTGCATATTTCCATTGCTAATTTACCAGAAGGGAAAATACCGATCTGTTATGGAACTGGCCTTAATTGCTAGCTGAAACCAGAAAGTAAAGAAGTCCCTTAAGAAATGAAAGCATGAGGAAATGAAAAGGGGTGGACTCATCCTCCTAAAGACAAAAGCTATAAACATGGCAGCTAGGAGTAAACACAGACACCTGCACAAGGACTGTTGATGGTGTGAATATAAAATATCACCCTATTCTCATGTTGGTGAACAACTAGTTCACAGCTGTTGGGGATGTTTTTGAGGAGGCTGTCAAGACATTGAGCTGTGAGGCCTGTCTGAAGAAGTATGTCACTGGGGGAGGGCCCTGGGGAGAGTATCATTCATAGCTACTTCCTGTTGTAACATCTGCTTCCTTATTAGCCACACAGTGAACGCTTCTCCACAGTATGTTCCTTCCACCATTAAGTTCTGTATACACAGAACCAAGCAAATATAGACCAAACCTTCAGAACCCATAAGGCAAACCTTAGCTTGCTTCTGTTGGGTAGTCACTGTAATGGGAAAGAAACCAGCCTGCAGAGTGAACACTACAAACCTCTCATACATCAGAGTCAATGGGCACAGAAAAATGCTACTTCTCAGTGAACAGAATGGTCTGTCCATAAACAGAATATGGAAAAATCAGAAGTAGTATTTCTAACTTATACAGTTAATTTCATCTACTTTCCATCCCCTGGTGTGCATAGGATATGGTCCTCAAGACAGGACATCGGTATCTCTGTGAACTTAAAACACCAACCAAGGGGGCTGCATCACTCTTGTTGATATGAAATACATGTGGCAGTTAATGGTAAAAATGACATACCTGCAAAAAAAAAAAAAAAAAAAACAGTTGAAAAGTTTTATGGAATGACATTTTTCAAGATGGCAGATGGATTTCTCTAAGTCAACCAAATGGATTTCCAGTTGAAATGGCCATCTCACATTGTTCTACCAGGAGATAACTTGCTGCACCTTTTCAAGAGCTTATCATGTCTTGATATTCATAGCCTCTCGCTAAGGGTATATTACTTCAAGCTCTCCCCAAACAGAATGACTACTGACATGCTAAAATATGTAGTATTGATGGCAATGAAAAAGAGGCAATATTCTGGTTGTTTTAGAGGCACAAGACAAAACAAGAACTGTTTCTAGAGAGACAGGGGAGTTCCTGGTTCTGGTGAGATGGAGTAAACACAGTCTACTTGCACTAAATGCCATGATAAGTCCTAGGCAAAACACTTTGTCAGCTTAAGACACTGAGCAACGTATAACAGCAAGGAGATTAAGGGAAAAGACTATGGTTGGAAACACACCACCAAAGCAACAGTACATTTGCCATTGTTTCCCCTGGGATCCTCTGGACTGACTAAAAGGCAATTCAAAACCTGAAAGTGGTCACCATACTGTGGACAGAGAAATCTCTAGAAGTCTTCGAAAAGGAAATGACTCACACTCAAAGAGAATGGGGATAATCAATGTTATTTTTCCATTCTTACCAGCTACTTGTTTCTGTTCCATGAACCCAAGTTATCAAAAAGGGCCAGCAGCAAGTGTGGCCATATAAGTCAGAAGAAGGGTAAAGGAAGTATCAAGGTCTTCATAGGATCTTGGTCCCAAGAGAATGAATATGAAGCTGCTTCTTGTCTCTTTCTACTAGTCAACCCCAAAAGCAGACATGGATGTAGAAAGCATCCAAAGCAGAATATCCAAAATCTCACTTGTTTCCTGTCTATAGTATCAAGGAAAGAAGGAAGGACACATGGAATCAAAAAGCATGGCAGATATCAAAGAGAAAGAGCTTGGAGAAGCAGCCCCTTAGAACTCCATGAACTCACTGGTTTATCTAACTATGTTGTGTCTGGGAAGAAACCTACTCTTCCCAGCAAATAGTAGCTTTGAGAATTAAATCATCACCCAATCTGAAACAGATACAGGACAGATCCAAACAGCATAGCTAAGACTTTAAAAATCAAAAACAAAACTGAGCTTTACAATACACAGAAGTCTAGAAAGCACTTACAGCATAAAAATCAAACTCAATTAGATACTCTCCAAGACTTAACAAAATTTTAAAATTGGTAATAAAGTAGTAAAAATGTCTAGGACACAATAAATTGTAAGAATAACCAAGAAAAATTCTACAGAATACTATACCCTTTGCTTACACCTCCTTAAATATCTTCTTTTCCCAGTTGTTTCACTTCTGGGTTCAACTCTGCATCATAATCCTAGAGTTACGATTAAAATTTTGAGCTACTGCTGTTTGGTTGTTAGGCCTTGAACTCATAGAAATAGAGAAAGATCTCTGTCTCCTGAGTTATGGGATTAAAGGCATGACTTACCACTCTCTGAACCTCAGTGCTTGACTGTGGGTGATTCTGTCATCTGATATTCCAGGCTGATTTTATTAAGTATAAAATATATCACCACACAGGAGTCTAGAGACTAAGGGCATCTCATTAGAAACAAAGTAAACAAGAAGACAATTTCTTAGAGCACTAAAAGAGAGGACTCACAAATGCAGAATTCTACCTCCACCAAAAGTGTTCTCTAGAAGTGAGGCTGGCCTACAGGCCCTCTCAGGTGAAGCCAAACAATGTTAGCTGCCAGGAAAAGCTTGCACAGAGCTCACTGTCAAAGCTGACAGATGGGAATGACAGCAGAAGATCTGGGCCACCAGAAAAACACATAAACCTGGAGATCATGAGCATTAAGCCTGCATTTGATGCTTGATAAATTGGATAACATCACCCAAGTACATAACATACAACACAGTACCATTCTGATGGAGATGGTAAGGGGTCAGACTGAGAAAGTTTCTATATTACATATGAACAAGTAAATTTTTGTAACCTAAGTATGCTAGCGAAATACCACAGATAAAATAGGGCATTAAAATTCTAGAATAAAAACAGTCACTAATAATTGCGGGGCTGATCTATATATTAGTGACTAAACAAGACACGTAATGTTTATGTGTACAATTGTTAAAATTGGGTATACAGTCTCATGTTTATTAACTGTACTAACAAAGTAATTAATTAAAATAGCTCTTTAGATAGTATCCAAATAATCACAAATAAGACACAAAAGAAGAACACTGCAGAAATCAATCAGAGAGCAACTAATATTAAGACCAAATATACTGGTTTTGTTTATTTGTTTGCTTTTGATTCACAAATAAGTGGTTTGAAACAACCCCTGGAGGAACAAAGATTCACAGAATGAATTATTTTAAATGATCTACTTATGGACGGAATAAAAGAAAATCACTTAGAATTTAATAGTTGGTTTCAAATGAAACCAAAAGAAAGATATGCATCTGGGGTGGGTGAATACAGTTCAGAGGTAGAGCATCTGCCTGGCATATCTGAGGCCCTGGTTCTGAGCCTTATCCCATGAAAAAGAGGACATAGACCTTTTCAATAAGACACTACAAAATAAAATGTTTAGTGCCTGTAGAAACCAATATCTGAATTATTCTTTAAAATGAAGGAAATTAACAAAGATAAATTGTGACATCATTTCATGAGGAAACAGTATGTTCATCAAAAGAACTCAATAGTACAAATGTCCACAGGTTAAATGTCCCTAATCTTCAAAACTCCAAAGCACTCCAAAAATCTGAAAATTTTGTAACACTGACATGACATCACGAGAAGAAACATCTAATCTACTCTGTGTAACACTTTTATGTTCAGAATTAATTGATGACTGTATAAAATTGCCTTTGGGTCATACATATAAAATTTATATCAAACATATGTGAATTCTTTAATTTGGTTCAAATCTCAACCCCCAAGGTATTTCAATATGTGTGTACAAATATTCTAAAACCTGGGGAAAGATGTGGGACTCTTTTGACGCCATATTGGAAATTAGGCAATACACTTCTAAGTAATCCATGGGCCAAACTCTATTAGCCTGGGCCTATGACTGTATTATCTGGTTTTCTCATAGTTTGACAAAAATCCCAGGCAAAGCACCTAAAAGCAAGATGATTTGTTTTGGGCTCAGTTTGAGGGGATATAAATGGTATAGCCATTCTAGCTAACGGGTTGGCAACTTTGTTTCAAACGAAACTGAAACTTACCTCATAAACTAGCAATTCTATTTGGAGGCATTTATTCACACTAACTTCCGTAAAATATTTAAGTCAACTCTTGTTATGATCCCCCCACCCTCCCAAAAAAGTCCAGGAGTAGCTGTCCTTCCCTGGGTGAACTGATAAACTCTGGTGCATCTAGCAAAATGTCATATCACTCAGTAGTTAAAAGAATGAAGTCTTGGTAAATGCAACAGCCTAGATGAATCTAAAAACAAAACAAAATGAAAAAGATTCCGAAAGATAAGAAATCTGTTGCATGATACAATTATAAAACTCATCAGAAAGCGTGAGACAGAGTGAGAGCAAAACATAAGGGGAAGTGGGATTTGGAACTATTCTATAATGTGTAGTGAGGTGATATATGGGCCTATGTGTGTTAAAATATGTGTGGCATTGAACTTGGATGAGCGTCATCATTCCCAAGTCTTTGTGGCCCACATTCCTAAGGATTTTCCTGTAATGGAAAACAGCTAAAGAAATGCTGGGTCTAACAAGCAGATTTCCCCCACTAACACAGGAGATTTCTTACTTTGCAGCTCCACCCCCTGTACTCCAAATTGTTTGAGTCACTGGAATTCTTTTTATTATGATCAGAAGAGCTCTGATAGAATCAGTACTGGACATAATTTTTTTCTCCTAGAAAATTTCCTTTTTGCTTTTTGTGACACTGCTTAAAACCCTTACAGCTCTGGATCCCCCTTTCCTGACATGTTCTATGTGCTGAAAGCCTCCTGTGATGCTCTCTGACCCATACTCACACTTTGTATAGATGATCAGGACTGGGGTTTTTATCTTTCTCTCTGTCTCTCAAAAAATAGATCACTAAACTCTCTTCCCACTTGATTAAATCACTTAACAAATCCTCCCACATTCTTATCATGGTCCCAGAAGACACTTTCCTGGGTCATCGTCACACTGATGTACCACATAAGAAAAAAGAATGTGAGCTTCCTACCTTTGAGAATTATCTTTATTTTGAAATTTTGTTTCTGTGTAGATGTGTGGGTGTCTGCCTGCCTGCATATACACCATTTTAAGTACAGTGTTAACAGAGGCCAGAGGACATCAGATATCCTGGAACCGGAGTCACAGATATTTTTGAGCTGCCCAATATGGGTGTTGGAAACTGAACCCAGGTCCTCTGCAAGAGCAGCATGTGCTCTTAAATACTATGCCATAACTCTATCTCAGAGAACTATTTTTAATTTTTAGATTGCAGAGTTTGACAGAGGTATAGAAAACCTGGGATACTACTTTTACAAATACTGAAAAGTAATTTCTATTCTTAGAAGCTATTTATTTGAACCTAAAATTGAGCAGTGTTTGCAACTGAGACACTTCTCTAAGGGAAGCAGTGTACACTACTGGGTAAAAACTGAGATGGTGCCATTTGGTGAAATGCTAGCCCTGGCTCTACCATTCTCCAGCCAGCTGGACAGCCCAAAGTTAGAATCTCCAGTGATTTCTTACCCTCAAAGAAAGACCAACACTGAGTTGCTTTTTTTGGTCAGAGATTTCTAGCTACTTTGTACTTGTCAGTTTTTCTTTCAAAAAAGAAAACATAACGCTTAGTCTTCTGTTCAAATAAAAATTATTTTCAGTAAAAATGTCTGTCTCGTGGCTGGACAGATGACTCAACATTGAAAAGTACTAGGTGCTCTTGCAAAGGACCTGAGCCTAGCTCCTGCACCCATGCTAGGAGGCTCAGAAGCACCTGAAACTCCAGCTCCTGGAGATCTGATCTCCTCCTCTCTCTAGCCTCTGTAGGCAATGCATGTACAGGCACTTGGTGCAAACACGGGTGTGCACACACCAACTTAAAAGTAAATAACAAAAAAATTTCAAAACTTGTAATTGCCAAGGTACTATGTCAACCAAGAGGACTCAGAAAAAATTAAAGTTCATGACAAAATACCCAGCATATTAATTCAGTGGTCAATCCCATGTGTGTTCTCCTGGATGCATAGAGTAGTTGACTGTAAGTTCTAAATTACTTCTCCCCACTCTGCAAGGACTCACACTTCCATGGCAGGTCACTACCAACAGACTTATGTGAATCTGAGGTTATGCTCCCTATGGTTTAGCATTTGCTTGAATTGACACTCTTGCTTGAATTAGCATTTGGAGATTCCCGCTTAAATTATTACTAACAGTTGAAGGAGATGAGAAGGAGAAAGAAAATGAAGAGAAGGGGGAGAAGAAGGAGAAGGAAGAGGAGGAGGAGGGGGAGGAGGAGGAGGAGGAGGAGGAGGAGGAGGAGGAGACAGCTTGGAAGAGCAGGGAGGCCAGGTGGACAAAGCCTGTGGTATCTAGGTGTACATGGGAGCACATGCAGTTAATTAAAGGCCAATAGTTTCTGAATGGGCTCTGTTGAATGTCAACAGTCTTGATCAAGGAGATGCTCACCATTACATATTAGTGACAACATCCTGGCAGATGATAAGGGCCAGAGAGAACCACAGCTTCTCCTGGGTTGTCACATTAAGTCCTGACTGTTGTGGCTTTCATGGCTCCACACTCCCTGAGCACGGACTCTGTGTGTGTTATGTAATCTCTCTGCCCTGCCTTCCCCTTTGTTCAGTCCATGCCAAGAGCTAAATAAAAGAATCCATATGCGATTACAGCTATAAAACCAAAAGGAAAATATTAGATGAAAATATAACATTTTGGGGTTTCTAAGTTTGTTTTACCTTTAATGCTAGGCAGACAGTTTACACAAATCATTTTGCTGCAAAGTAAAGAATAATGAGTTAAATGTGTTCCCTGTCACCATCAATCATGTAGGTTTGCCTTTGACTGACCGAGCACATAAGACACATGAAATGACTTTCTAATCATGTTAGAGGGTGGGAGTGGGGGAAGCTGGAGAGAGAGCCCAAGCTTCTTTTATTTTATTCAGAAGTTCCACTGACATTTTCTGGCAATCTTCTTACATGCTGCACGCCCTTCTCTTTGTTAATAATGTTTGCCTTGAGAATTTGTAAAGGTCTGAGAACTCCTCAATTCAATGTTCTAGAAATTACCAGGGCCACAGGGGAATGGAATCCCTGTTAATAGCTCATGGATTGTTTCTTTCTTTATTTAAAATAGTTCACACGGAAGTTACTCAACTTTAAGTTGGGCATGAGAGATCATGGGCAGTGATGGTGATGCCAAAGGAGGCAACATCTTGTGGCAAGGCCTCTGATCTAAAGAGACTAAAATAGAAAGGGAAAAAAAGATGCATGATCATGCTGGCCCAAATGGGATACTGAGATTTAGCAAAAGTATTGTTTATTTTGATTTGTGAATTTAAACAACACACTGACTATATTTTCTGGCAGTCAAGATGGTTTATAACCAAATTTAACCAGCTTCTTTGCAAGCCTTGCCAAGGATTAGAAAGCTTTGCATTTCAAGCTCCTAGCCTGATTCGAAGCTCTTTAATTGGGCCAATGAACCACATACAGTAGCAGAGGAAGACATTTCAGAACCAAATCATACCAAATTGTAAGTCCCTGTTAGTCTAGACCCCACACCCGGCTGTCTGTAATCCAAGCTTGCTACGCTAAGCTGAAGTCCATTCATTCCTGCATTAACTCAAGATACATTGGTTGAGTACCTGCTACCAATCTGTAGATGCTAGTCAGTGAGTTGCCCTGGCTTCACAGTTTCTCCATTTTATGAAGGAGAAAAAGAGAAGAAAAAAAAAAAAAACAGGAAAAAATGCCATGGATGGGGTAGACAGATAGACAAGGCCAGGAGGACCTGTATGTATGGAGTGTGCAGGCTAGCATAATGGAACCTTCTAAAATGGAATTCTGCTGTTTTACCACATGGAATTTTATTATCCTAAAGAGAGAACACCTATATCCCTCCTACAAAACAAGGGGACATGTGACATTTGCCCTCTAAGCGACCCCTGTAATCTCAGAAATTGTTCTTAGTTTCTTCTTGACTGTCCTACAGCTTGCCAGAGAAGCAACTGAAACATGGAGTGTCCCTTACTAGATGGTATACTAAGGGGGATGCTGGTGTATACCTTGAAATCTTAGCACTAGGGAGGTAGAAGCAAAAGATCATGAGTTGAAGACTAATTTATACTATATAGTAAGACCTTGTCTCAAAAAAAAAAAAGGCAGTGTAGCTTAGTGGCAGGATGTGTACCTAGCATGTGCAAGGTCTTAGGTTTGATCCAGAGCATCACAAACAAAGCAAAACAAAATAAAAAACAAAGAAGTGCCGTACAATCTTTGTAGATTGAAGAGTTCAATGTGATAAAGATGTACATTCTCCATAAGATGATTCAGAAACAATCAATTACCTAACTTAGGAAATAAGTGAGAATTCTTAGGGTACTAATAATATGCTGTTTCTTAATCTGTGCCCTGATACATGGGAGTATTGAGCTGATGAATATTTAGTAAATTAAACATTTATTACAAATACACCGTTCTGTTTGCGAACTATATCTAAAGGTTTGTTTTTCATCTCTTTACAAAAAACATTCTGATGTTTTTAAGGATGGTCTCACTGAGAATTTTATTTTGAGCGAAGACAGAAGGGTTTGATACAAGTCAAGCATGTACTTAGGGGAAGAGCATGGAGGGACACAGCAGGTGTAAATCCTCAGCCAGTAAAAGGAATGTGACGGAAACAAGGTGCAGGACAGCACTTTGGACACTGGGGTCAGCAAAGTCACAGAAACCTGGCTGCTTAGTACCTGCAGACAATACTACAGTTTTGGGTTTGAGGAGATTGGATGACATGGGTAGACTTATGCAAAAGACTGACATGTTCTGACTCATGCTTGCAAAGATTGAGAGAACAGCCTGAATCTAAACTTGAACATCTAAAAGGCAGGGATCTAAAAGGTAGTGGGTTTTCAGATCTGGCAGGAAGAGTAAAGTTGGTGGGAAGTACTCAGATTCAGGGACTGTTTTCAAAGCCCAGTCAATGACAGCATGCTGAATTTCATGTAGTGTTTGAGGAGGTCTGGGTGTGGGGAGGCTAAAATGATTCCAAAGCTGTGTATTAGAAAGGATGGCATTGTCAGTTGTGAATGGTGACTTGAGCAGGGTAGAATCACAGGCAAGAATTGGGATTCAATTCTGAAAATGCTAAATTTGAGAGAAGATGCATCATTCAAAAGGGAATGCTGAGTGATACCTGTGGTGATATGTTAACTGTTTAATAAAACCTGGAACATCAAGAGATCAACCCCCAGTCAAACTAGGCAGAGGTAGCTCCGAGAATTCCAGGGATAACACAGCAGTGGTAACTCATGTAGCTCTGGGAGTTCTGGATCTCTGTGAGTACAAGTCCAAACAGCTGGGCCTCAATGGCACACACTTTAATCCCATAACTCCCAGGAG